>SJXQ01000596.1:0-36523 GCA_006408695.1 Aepyceros melampus
AACACAAGCTGGAATCAAGATTGCTGGGAGAAATATCAATAACTTCAGATATGCAGATAACACCACCCTTATGGCAGAAAGTGAAGAGGAACTAAAAAGCCGCTTGATGAAAGTGAAAGAGGAGAGGGAAAAAGTTGGCTTAAACCTCAACATCTAGAAAACGAAGATCATGGCATCTGGTCCCATCACTTCATGAGAAATAGATGGGGAAACAGTGGAAATAGTGTCAGACTTTATTTTTTGGGCTCCAAAATCACTGCAGATTGTGACTACAGCCATGAAATTAAAAGATGCTTACTCTTTGGAAGAAAAGTTATGACCAACCTAGATAGTATATTCAAAAGCAGAGACATTACTTTGCTGACTAAGGCCCGTCTAGTCAAGGCTATGGTTTTTCCTGTGGTCATGTATGGATGTGAGAGTTGGACTGTGAAGAAGGCTGAGTGCCAAAGAATTGATGCTTTTGAACTGTGGTATTGGGGACGCCTCTTGAGAGTCCCTTGGACTGCAAGG
The DNA here is from genome assembly GCA_006408695.1 of Aepyceros melampus. Taxonomy (NCBI): domain Eukaryota; kingdom Metazoa; phylum Chordata; class Mammalia; order Artiodactyla; family Bovidae; genus Aepyceros; species Aepyceros melampus. The sequence continues at coordinate 514 of SJXQ01000596.1, forward strand.
AGATCCAACCAGTCCATTCTGAAGGAGATCAACCCTGAGATTTCTTTGGAAGTAATGATGCCAAAGCTAAAACTCTAGTACTTCAGCCACCTCATGTGAAGAGTTGACTTGCTGGAAAAGACTCTGATGCTGGGAGGGATTGGTAGCAGGAGGAGAAGGAGACGACAGAGGATGATATGGCTGGATGGCATCACTGACTCGATGGACGTGAATCTGTGTGAACTCCGGGAGTTGGTGATGGACAGGGAGGCTTGGCGTGCTGCAATTCGTGGGGTCGCAAAGAGTTGGACACGACTGAGCGACTGAACTGAACTGAACTAGCCTCACAGAATCATTTTGGAAGTTTACCTTCCTCTCTAATATTCTGGAAGATTTTGGCTAGGATAGGTGTTAGCTCTTTTCTAAATTTTTGGTAGAATTCAGATGTGAAGCCGTCTGGCCGTGGGCTTTTGTTTGCTGGAAGATTTCTGATTACAGTTTCAATTTCTGTGCTTTTGATGCATCTGTTAAGATTTTATATTTCTTCTGGGTTCAGTTTTGGAAAATTGTACTTTTCAAAGAATTTGTCCACTTCTTCCATGTTGTCCATTTTATTGACATATAATTGCTGATAGTAGTCTCTTATGATCCTTTGTATTTCTGTGTTGTCTGTTGTGATCTCTCCATTTTCATTTCTAAGTTTATTGATTTGTTTTTTCTCCCTTTGTTTCTTGATGAGTCTGGCTAATGTTTTGTCAATTTTATTTATCCTTTCAAAGAAACAGTTTTTGGCTTTGTTGGTTTTTNTGTGAGATGAGTGCAATTGTGCGGTAGTTTGAGCATTCTTTGGCATTGCCTTTCTTTGGAATTGGAATGAAAACTGACCTTTTCCAGTCCTGTGGCCACTGCTGAGTTTTCCAAATTTGCTGGCATATTGAGTGCAGCACTTTCACAGCATCATCTTTCAGGATTTGAAACAGCTCAACTGGAATTCCATCACCTCCACTAGCTTTGTTCATAGTGATGCTTTCTAAGGCCCACTTGACTTCACATTCCAGGATATCTGGTGAGTGATCACAACATTGGGATTATCTGGGTCATGAAGCTCTTTTTTGTACAATTCTTCTGTGTATTCTTCCCACCTCTTCTTAATATCTTCGTCTTCTGTTAGGTCCATACCATTTCTGTCCTTTATCGAGCCCATCTTTGCATGAAATGTTCCCTTCGTGTCTCTAATTTTCTTGAAGAGATCACTAATCTTTCCTATTCTGTTGTTTTCCTCTATTCTTTGCATTGATTGCTGAGGAAGGCTTTCTTATCTCTTCTTGCTATTCTTTGGAACTCTGCATTCAGATGCTTATATCTTTTCTCTTCTCCTTTGCTTTTCGCTTCGCTTCTTTTCACAGCTATTTGTAAGGCCTCCCCAGACAGCCATTTTGCTTTTTTGCATTTCTTTTCCATTTAAGTAAGCTCTATATAAAAATCTATATTCAAACACAAACTAAATTCTAAGCCTATGTCAACATTTTAAGCAGAATTATCACTTTTCAAAACAGATTATTTTTAAAGAAGTAAGTTCCCTTCGTTCATTTAAAGTTTCATTCTTTCTTTAGAAAAAGTGATTTCCACACACATTCCATAAACAAATATGGTGAAGAAAAAGATATAACTGTGCTGCTGCTGCTAAGTCACTTCAGTCGTGTCCGACTCTGTGTGACCCCATAGGTGGCAGCCTACCAGGCTCCCCCGACCCTAGGATTCTCCAGGCAAGAACACTGGAGTGGGTTGCCATTTCCTTCTCCAATGCGTGAAAGTGAAAAGTGAGAGTGAAGTCACTCAGTTGTGTCCAACTCTTAGCGACCCCATGGACTGCAGCCTACCAGGCTCCTCTGTCCATGAGATTTTCCAGGCAAGAGTACTGGAGTGGGGTGCCATTGCCTTCTCCGACAACTGTGCTAGAATCAAGCAAACACTGCTGAAGAGATACTCATAAGGAGAGTGACCTTTGATGGGCTGTGGAGGCCTGGAGTCTATACCCTGAACACCTCAGATTCTGATCTCAGCTACTCATTTGTATTAAGGCCTAAATGTGAGCAAGAGATTTAGTTGACAAGTATTTGTGGATTTCTCTGATAAACATGCACAACTTCGTCTGCTGCTGCTGCTGCTGCTGAATCACTTCAGTCGTGTCCAACTCTGTGCAACCCCATAGACGACAGCCCACCAGGCTCTGCCATCCCTGGGATTCTCCAGGCAAGAACACTGGAGTGGGTTGCCATTTCCTTCTCCAAAGCATGCAAGTGAAAGTGAAAGTGAAGTTGCTCAGTCGTGTCCGACTCTCAGCAACCCCATGGACTGCAGCCCACCAGGTTCCTCCGTCCTTGGGATTTTCCAGGCAAGAGTACTGGAGTGGGGTGCCATTGCCTTCTCTGACAACTTCGTCTAACCCTTCCTAACTACCTTCCTCCTTCTAGAAATATGCCTCTTTCCTTCTCCCTTAACGAGTTCAAATGGAAGCTGCTATTTTCTAACAGATCCACCCTCTGATTAAGTGGGACCAGTTATAGACCCTCACTCTGCTGGTACCAGTTGGTTATTCTGGACAGTTGTGTCTCATTGTGTCTCATTTACCCAATCAAAGCCCTTCCTCTGCATTTTTAAATTTGGCCTCTAAAAGAGGAGAAACTTCTCAGTGATATAAAGCATTGAAATTGTAGGCAATCATATCCCCCATTATAGCAGAAGCCAGTTTATGGTGAGAAAGAATGGAGCTTACTCAGAAAGAAGCACAGGCAAGAGAGGGAGAGAAAAAGGAAGGCAGTGGCATTATAAGCCCTGATTCCAAGTGTCCTTGAGGCCCAGAACAGCATGCTCTTCCAGCAGCCAGGTGATTTAGCATGTTCCCTTTGTACCTAAACTAGTTCAGGTTGGGTTTGTCAATTATAAACAAAAGACATTGTGATATTGTTATTTATCATGAGAAATATAAGTTTGATTTCCATCCCCATTTCTGGTACAGAATTCCTAAAACCTTGGAATTTCCTAAGTCATAGAGAGATAAAGGTGTTTTAATATTAATAACAAAATCCTTTCAATTATACCGTACTTTATGTTAATAAGGTAAATTTTAGAAGCCCTGAAAGGTGGGACTGAATGCCAGGGTAACCAACCATGTGATTAGAGAATTGAAATTTCAGTCCCATCCCTCTGACCTTCAGGGAGGGAAGAGGGGCTGGAGGTTGACTCAATCACCAACACTCAGTCATGTCTAATTTTTTGCAACCCCATGAACTGTAACATGCCAGGCTTCCCTGTCCTTCACAATCTGTGGAATTGGGTCAAACTCATTTCCATTGAATGAGTAATGCCATCATACCTTCTCATCTTTTGTTGTCGCCTCCTCCTCCTGCCTTCTATCTTTCTCAACATGTGGGTCTTTTCCTATGAGTTGGCTCTTCATATCAGGTGGTCAAAGTATTAGAGCTTCAGCATCTGTCCTTTCAATGAATATTCAGGGTTGATTTCCTTTAGGATTGACTGGTTGGATCTCCTTGCAGTCCAAGGGACTCTCAAGAGTCTTCTACAGCACCACAGTTTGAAAGCATCAATTCTTAGGCACTCAGCTTTCTTTATGGTTCAACTCTCACATCTGTTCATGACTACAGGAAAAACCGTAGTTCTGACCATCCATACCTTTGTTGGCAAAGTGATGTCTCTGCTTTTTAATATGCTGTCTAGTTTGGTCACAACTTTTCTTCCAAGGAGCAAGCATCTTTTAATTTCATGGCTGCAGTCAGTGCCCACAGTGATTTTGGAAACCAAGAAAATAAAGTCTGTCACTGTTTCCATTTTTTTCCCCTTCTATTTGCCATGAGGTGATGGGACTGGATGCCATGATCTTCATTTTTTGAAAGTTGAGCTCCTGCATTTTCACTCTCTTTCACCTTCATCAAGAGGCTCGTTAGTTCCTTTTTACTTTCTGCCATTAGGGTCACATCATCTGCATATCTGAAGTTATTGATATTTTTCCTGGCAATCTTGATTCCAACTGAGTTTTATCCAGTCTGGCATTCTGTCTAATGTACTCTGCATATACGTTAAATAAGCAAGGTGACAATACACAACCTTGATGTACTCCTTTCCCAATTTTGAACCAGTCCATTGTTCCATGTCTGGTTCTAACTGGCCAATATCCAATAGCTAATGATTTAATGAATTATGCCCCTGAAATAAAGTTTCCATAAAACTCAAAGGACATAGTTCAAGAGCTTCTGTATTGGTAGACACATGGAGGTGTTGGGAAACAACATGCTCAGAGAATGTGGACACTCCATGTCATGCCCATATACTTGTCCCGTGTATCTCTTCCATCTGGCTGTTTCTGAGTTATATCCTTTTATAATAAAGTCATAATCTAGTAATAAAACATTTCTATGAGATCTGTGAGCTACTCTAGCAAGTTAATCAATCCCGAGGAAGGATTTGGAGAACCTCCAATCTACAGCGAATCAGTTAGAAGCACAGGTGATACCCTGGATTAGCAATTGGTGTCTTGGGTGACAGTACTGTAGAACTGAGCCCTTAACTGTGGGGTCTGATGCCATCTCCAGTTAGATAGTGTCAGAATTGAGTCAGCTGTTTCATGGTGTTGGAAAAACACACACACAAGAGACCTCCTTCTGTCAAAGAGGTTGGGAGAGAGAGGAACATTCATCAAATACTATCTTGAGAAGATGTTAACAGCCTGTCTGATTTTGTGCAGTAAGTGCTTAGCTGGCAGAGGTCACTGCATAGAATTGGAAGGGGAGGTCAAGGAAAAACTCTGCCTTAGAGAAGAAAGCTCCTCCAATACAGAGAAAGATCTTAGCCATTGTCAATCCCATTTTGTCCTACCATACTAAATATTGGGTCTAATTTTGATTTCTCCTCTTTAACATTTTCTGAGGCCCATCAACGTTACTAGTTCATGCAGAAAAACCCTGATTTCCAGGATCGAGGGATCTGATCTTTATTATTCTCTTCCCAGTGAAAAACAGACTTGGCCTGTTCCCTCCAGAGATCTCAGCACTCATAAGACCCCTTTTACCACAGAACGAGGGACTAAAAAAATTGGTTGAGCTTGTTCAAACAAAGTCTCAATTTCCCATCAAGCAATTGAAAGTTTTGGTTATGTGTTGAGGTAGACTTCAGACTCTTTTAATGGCATTCAGAGACATGGTTCCCCAACCAATTGGCATTCAGGAAATGTTTATCAGTTCTGACAGCCACAAGTTCCACCCTGGCCAATTTTAGCTCCTATGACTGGAAGTGACTTGAATGTTTGAAATTCTGTAAAATACAGGCTAGTTTTGAAATAGAGCCACAGAACTACATGGCATTCCGGCTTAGCTGTTAGGCAATTTAGGTCAAAATCCTTTCTCTTCTGAACAAGGGAAAGCTTCCTTGAAAGGACTAGTGATAAATTTTCAATAAATCTGCTAGGTTGTGTGAAATGAAAGAAGAATTTTTTTTAATGATTTATGAACCTGAGTGAAGTGATATTTTCATTGCTGTCCACTTTCCATAATTTTTCTCTTTTAAATTCCCTTTGGTGTCTTTTTAAGAAAACAGAAGAAAGGGATTAGTATCCTTGGTGGAGGTGGGGGGGTTGCCTTCAAAATAGTGAGCATAGGACCATAAAATACATGTATCTATATATGTATGTAAGCAACCTTCACTTGGAAACAATTGATAACTCCGTTTAGGTGTGTTCGTTTCAGTATCAACAGAAGAGAGGATTTTTACATAAGTGAACTTTGAAATAATTGCTTCCTTCTTTGAGGACTTTTATAAAACTACTTTTGCATTTTTTTTAAACTGAGGGGTGTAACTTTCTTTAATTAAGTAATTAACTAATTATTTAATTGGCTCATTCATTGACTTGTTTAATTATCCTGTGTTGGGCTTGGCCGCATCCCATGATGCACAACAAGGAGCTTGAGGTCATAGTCAGCGCCCTAGCCTGTTTCTCCTCCGCTCCACGTGCACAGGCAAGGAGGGGCGGGGCCTGGAACTGTGCGTGTGTGGCCACACGTGCTTAACACTTCCTGTGACCCACTTTCAATTTATGCTATTTTACCTTTTAAGCACTCTTAATTTTCTCAAAGAATCCTTGAAGCAAATATTTTAACACTCATTTTAGAGAAGATATAACTGAGCTCAGAGAGGCTGAATGACTCGTCTGAGCTCCAGCGAGAGGCAGAGCTGGCCCATGTGGCCTCCTATAAGTGACCTGGCCTCAATGGGCTTCATCTCCTCTTGGGCCCAATGGGAGGTTTCTCTGCTTCCTTCCAGCTACAGTGCCCCCAGATACCTGTTATTATTGGTTTAGAAAATGTTGAATTCATTCCATGATCAGAGACATTGACTAAATATCAAACAGGCCAAGTAACCACAAGAAAATAAGGATCCTCGCTAAGGCCAGATCCTGTTTTTGCAGGAGGAGGAAATAGAATGTAAATGCATGGGCAGAAATTCAGACAGCATGAATTACCAACAAGCTCTGATAACTCTGATGAAGGTGTGGTCAATCTGAAGAAATAAATGACTAGAATCAACTACAGGCATTTAGGCAGGTGTTAAGGAGTACTGTGTTTTTCTGTTCAGAGCATTAGCTCCAATTTGATGTTTGGGTTTTAGATGAAGGACACCAATACCAAATACCCACACATGCATACCCACATACGGACGCATTTTAATTATCCTTAGTTGATTTTTAATCTTCCTTTTATTCCATGGCCATCTTAAAATGCTCTATTATCTCATCATGTGTAGCCCGATTTTCCCTCTTTACTTTTTTCTTCCTTTCTACTCTCACTTTTCTTTTCTTCCTGTCTATTCTTTGCCCTAATTTTTCTATTATTCTTGTTCTATCACCCACTGAAAGTGAGGTTTTTTTTTCCTCCAACTTTATTATTGTATCTATCTCCCCTTCTGCCTGCTTTCTAAATATCCTTCCCATTTCCCTTGTCTCCAAAGCACTAAGTGATATGGACAGAGTTTAGTCAGAACCGCCCATGGGAAAGCTGCTGCTTGGGACTCAGAAGTGCTAAGAGTCAGCAGAAGACTAGAGAGGGTGGTTTCATAGTGCTTCTGTCCCCATGTCCACATCCCTTTTGTCTGTCTCTCTTTGTCTCTCTGTATTTGTCTTGTGCACCCACACCCTCTCCATTTGTATAGCTGTGAGCCATCTTCTGAGTCTTGGTGGCAAAACCAGCTCTCTTCCCTAAAATGCATATAGGCTACATGACACTCAGTTTGCATTCCAGCTCTGGACTTTTTGATGTCTTCAGGTCAGGCCTCTGAGTGAGTTGGGGTTAAGGAATGAGCTTTCATGTCCTGATGTTGTCAAAGCTAATGTTCATGTAGATAGAAGTGTGTGGTCTTCCGTACAATAAAGCAGAGCAATTAAAGAAGCTGGTCATCTAGTTATCACTACAATGACCACAATAGCTACCTCATGGAGCTCACGTGCTATGTATCCAACACTGTTTTAGATGCTTTGCTTACAGTGTGGAAAATACTTTAGTAATCCTGCCCAGGGATGGGGGAGCCTGGTGGGCTGCCATCTATGGGGTCTCACAGAGTTGGACACAACTTGCAGCAGCAGCAGCAAGGTACAAGTGTTTGTAGAGCACCAGGTATTCACAGGAGAGGGGGATCACTATGAGTAAGTAATTCTAGAAACACTAGGCTTCTTTCACAAAAGGGGTATCATTGTCGATATTATAACCATCTCTTGTAATGCATTGTCAACTTAGTTAGTGTAGGGCACCATGTGGTCAACTGGGATTTCAGTGATATTGGAACACTCTTGCTTCATCTTCTCCACCCTGGCTACAAGCATCTCTATGTCTAAGACACCTATACTCCCACTTGACGTTCAAAACACATCTCATTATCAATGATGAACCAGAAAGGTGGATACTCTCACAAGGTTGCATAGCTTGCACCTGTTCAAGCAAGAGATACTAAAAAATGGAACTTTCTGGAGAACATGAAGAAAAATATGGAGAAAGACAGACAGAGAGACAAAGTAAGTTGCAAAAAAAATCCTATCCTGCCCTGATAGGATATTGTCAGGTGGTGTCTTTGCTTTGCTGGTCTCTGGTTATGCAGTATTGGGTGAATTGCTTAAACACCCTACTGACCACTTCTCTTTCTCCTCCAGCCTCTCACCTTTGCTGACTTTCCTTTTTCCCTGGTCTAAACCTTGAATGTTGGTGTTTCACATAATTCTGTCTTTTGGTATATCTCTTCTCATCCTTCAAATTCTTAAATTATATCTAGTTGATCTTACCTACCTCCTTTTACTCCTGCTTTAATATTTCTGATAAAAAAAAATCCATGTGCAGATATATCTAAATGTTGGCACAGTTGCAGCATGCTCTTTTAGTAATTTTTCCTACTTATTAAAAACTGGGCTGCTGGAATGGATGTGTAGGGTGTTATTTACATAAACTACAGTGCGCGTAATGATTCCTGGACATTTGCAATGTAGTAATTCAATATGTAAAGTGAATGTACAGGATTGGGCAACATTGTGTCATAGCGAAAGACTGAAATCACCTAAATATCCAGCAATTGCTGTTGTTCAGTCACTCAGTCACGTCCCACTCTTTGCAGCGCCATGCACTGCAGCATGCCAGGCTTCCCTGTCCATCACCACCTCCTAGAGCTTGGTCAAACTCATGTCCATTGAGCCCGAGATGCTTCCCAACCATCTCATCCTCTGTCATCCCCTTCTCCTCCTGCCTTCAATCTTTTCCACCATCAGGGTCTTTTCCAATGAGTCCTCTCTTCACCTCAGGTGGCCAAAAGGTTGAAGCTTTAGTTGCAGTATCAGTCCTTCCAATGAATATGCAGGGTTGATTCACTTAAGGATTGACTGGTTTGATCTCCTTGCTGTCCAAGGGACTCTCAAGCATGTTCTCTGATACCACAGTTTAGAAGCATCAGTTCTTTGGTGCTTAGCCTTCTTTATAATCCAACTCTCACATCCATACATGACTAGTGGAAAAACTATGGCTTGGATCGTATGGACATTTTTTGGCAAAGTAATGTCTCTGCTTTTTAACACACTGTCTAGGTTTGTTATAGCTTCTCTTCCAGGGAGCAAGCTTCTTTTAATTTCATAGCTGCAGTCACCATGAAATTAAATTTGGAGGGATTTTGGAGCCCGAGAAAATAAAACTGTCACTGTTTCCATTTTTTCCCCATCTATTTGCCATGAAATGATGGGACCAGATGCCATGATCTTAGTGTTTTGAATGTTGAGTTTGAAGCCAACTTTTTCACTCTCCTCTTTCACCTTCATCAAGAGGCTCCTTAATTCCTCCTCAATTTTTGCCACAAGAGTGGTGCCATCTGCATATCTGAGATTATTGATATTTCTCCCGGCAATCTTGATTCCAGCTTGGGTTCATCCAGTCCAACATTTCGCATGATGTAATCTGCATATAAATTAAATAAGCCGGGTGACAATATACAGCCTTGATGTACTCCTTTCCAAATCTGAACTAATCTGTTGTCCTATGTCTGGTTCTAACTGTTGCTTCTTGACCTGCATACAGGTTTTTCAGGAGGCAGGTAAGGTGGTCTGGTATTCTGATCTCTAAAAATTTTCCACAGTTTGTTGTGATTCACATAGTCAAAGGCTTTCATGCAGTCAATGAAGCAGACTTTATTTTGGAGGATTCCAAAATCTCTGCAGATGGTGACTTGCAGCCATGAAATTAAGACATGCTTGCTCCTTGGAAGAAAAGTTACGACTGACCTAGACAGCATATTAAAAAGCAGAGACATTACTTTGCCAACAAAGGTCTGTCTAGTCAAAGCTATGGTTTTTCCAGGAGTCATGTATGGATGTGCGAGTTGGACTATAAAGAAAGCTGAGTGCTGAAGAATTGATATTTTTGAACTGTGGTATTGGAGAAGACTCTTGAGAGTCCCTTGGACAGCAAGAAGATCCACCCAGTCCATCCTAAAGGAAATCAATCCTGAATATTCATTGGAAGGACTGATGCTGAAGCTGAAACTCCAATACTTTGGCCACCTGATTTGAAGAGCTGACTCATTTGAAAAGATCCTAATGCTGGGAAAGATTGAAGGTGGGAGGAGAAGGGGATGACAGAGGATGAGATGATTGAATGGCATCACTCAATGGACATGAATTTGAGTAAGCTCTGGGAGTTGGTGATGGACAGGGAGGCCTGGCGTGCTGCAGTGCATGGGGTCTCAAAGAGTTGGATACAATTGAGTAACTGAACTGAACTAAATGAAGCAGAAGCAGTAGTTTTTCTGGAATTCCATCACTTTCTCTATGATCCAACATATCTTGGCAGTTTGGTCTCTGGTTTCTCTGCCTTTTCTAAATCCAACTTGTGTATCTGGAAGTTCTCAATTAAGGTAAATGATGATACTTCATACTATGAAACAAAATAACATTAAAACATTGTGATATTATAATGCAAGTGGCTGAAATTAAGATTGACCATCCCAAGTGTTGCTAGGGATGTGAAACTTCCATACACTGCTGATAGGAATGGAACATAATGCATTAATGCTTCTGCAGTTACCATACAGCCGCCATAGGATTTTGATACTCCACTTGTCAAATACTCTAACAGATTTGGAATCAGTAGGTCTGCGTTAAATGTCTGGTATCCACATTTTGAAAAATTTTGCCATGTCCTCTGTTGTACACTCTTGATTAAGAGACATTGTACTTAACCTAAACCTTGTATCACAGCACCTTGCATATAATAATTCAATAAACATACGCAGAGGAAGAATCAAAGGCACGTGACATGGTGAGAAAACTAGGATTAGAGTGAAAACTTTGGATCAAGTTTTATCTCTGCTTGTTACTAGGTTGTTGTGATAGTTGTGGTTTAGTTGCTAAGTCATGTCCGACTCTGACCCCATGGACTATAGCCTACCAGGCTCCTCTATCCATGGGATTTCCCAGGCAAGAATACTGGACTGGGTTGCAATTTCCTTCTCCAAGGGATCTTCTCCATCCAAGGATCAAACCTGTGTCTCCTGTAAGGCAGGCAAATTCTTTACCACTGAGCCACTTGGGAAGCTCATGCCTGTAATTAGCCAGTGACCCAAATACAATTGCTTAACCATTTAGGGCTTCAGTTTTCTTTCTGTAAACAAATGGTGGGTAGGACAGGTAGATCAGATCTCTTAAATCTCTTTAGCTCCATCATTCTAGGGAGGAGTGTTTATGATTCAGAATATAAAAGATTACTGTGAAATCAGGTTGAGAAATTCTCATAATTCAGTCATAGACATTAGAGAAGAATCTTGCTTAGAGATTTTCCACTGTATTTGAGGAACTCAAGCCATCATCCCTCTCAGAAAAGGCTAGATGCATTCTGATGCATAGAATGGGTAGCATATTAGTTTGCTGGGGGGCTGCCATCACAAAGTAGAGTAGACCAGATGGTTTAAAGAATATCTGTTCTTTTGACTCGAAGAGCAGAAATCTATTTTCTCATGATTCTGGAAGCTGAAAGTACAGCGTATCAGCTGGGTTGGTTTCTTCTGAGTTTCTCTCCTTGGCTTATGGATGACCACTTTCTCCCTATGTCTTTACATAGTCCTCTCTCTGTATGGATTTATGTCCTAATTTTCTCTTTTAAGGACACCAGTCCTATTGGATGAGGGCCCTCTTTAATGATCTATTTTAACCTTATTACCCCTTTAAAGATTCCGTCTCCAAGTACAGTCATATTCTAATAGGAGCTTCAACATATGAATTTGGGAAGAACACAATTTCACCTCTAATAGATAGTGAATAGAGTGTCTATGCTAATGGCAGCCTCCACCTAACAATGATGGCAGAGTCTCTCTTGGTCTGGAACTTGAAGGAACAGAAAAACATTCACTTATAGAATGATGATCTTAAAACGTGTATCTCTTACATCCTTTGCTTTAATGCAACAAACTTCCTCTGAAGTCTCTGCTACTGATAAAAGCTGTTTCTTCACTAGAAAGCCCTTGGTCCCCATTGCTACTAGCAATGAAAATTATACCAGTGGTGATCTGAGCCATATTCCAAACTCTGGATCAGACAGATTCTGCCCTCTGAACAGCTATATTAGAACCACAGACTTTTATTCATGAAAAAAAAATAAACAAGAATCAATTCTATCATAAAATAAATCTTTGGAAGATTTGAAATTCACTTTTACCCAATACTGGGGTAACAGAGAGACGAAGATGAGACCACAGAAGTTTGAAAGCATATAGAAACCTGAGAAATGATCTGCAATGTGTTTCCTAGAGTTTTCTCATTTTATTAATATTACCAATTTTTTTTAAACTGGGGTGTCACTTAGGGTTTCTAATTTTTGTTGTGCTAGATATAGGGATTAAAAATAATAAAAGACATACAACAAAAAATTTGAAGGATGTAATCTCATACCTAAAATAATCATAGTCATTTAAATGGAATATCTGGGTTTATTAACAAACAGTAAAAAAAAAAGAACAAAAAACAAGCAGTACAAAAACAAAACACCTCCTCACTTAAACATCTTGCCTCATTCTAACAAGAACTTAGTCATGAATCAGCAGTCTGTAGACTAGTGCTTGAGAGCCTCAGTCTTTTAGATCAATGTTATTCAAACTTGAGTATGTTCAGACTTTCCACAAACTCAGTTTGAGAAACATTAAAATCAAAGCTAATGGAGAAGGCAATGGCACCCCACTCCAGTACTCTTGCCTGGAAAATCCCATGGACGGAGGAGCCTGGTAGGCTGCAGTCCATGGGGTTGCTAAGAGTCAGACACGACTAAGTGACTTCACTTTCACTTTTCACTTTCATGCATTAGAGAAGGAAATGGCAACCCACTCCAGTGTTCTTGCCTGGAGAATCCCAGGGACGGGGGAGCCTGGTGGGCTGCCGTCTATGGGGTCGCACAGAGTCAGACACGACTGAAATGACTTAGCAGTAGCAGCAGCAAAATCAAAGTTAAATACTATCATTTGGGTTTTTTCTTCATGCCAACATACTTATAGCAATTTTGGCTTGGAACTCTTTTTAACAGGTAAGAGAGCTCAATGGAGAGGAGTCAAAAGGAATTAGGAAACATGACTGAGTGCATGTTTCCCCCCTTGGCATATTTAAATATAAAATTTGGACATTCTAGGATTCCCCTGTTAGCTCAGTTGGTAAACTGCAATGCAGGAGAGCCAGGTTTGATCCCTGTGTCAGGCAGATCTCCTAGAGAAGGAAATGGCAACCCATTCCAGTTTTCTTGCCTGGAAAATCCCATAGACAAAGAAGCCCAGCTGCTGCTGCTGCTAAGTCGCTTCAGTCGTATCCGACTCTGTGTAGCCCCATAGACGGCAGACCACCAGTCTCCCCCGTCCCTGGGATTCTCCAGGCAAGAACACTGGAGTGGGTTGCCATTTCTTTCTCCAATGCGTGAAAGTGAAAAGTGAAAGTGAAGTCGCTCAGTCGTGTCTGACTCTTGGCAACCCCATGGACTGCACCCACCAGACTCCTCCATCCATGGGATTTTCCAGACAAGAGTACTAGAGTGGGGTGCCATTGCCTTCTCTGCGGCAAGCTATAGCTAACGGGGTTTCAAAAGAGTCAGACATGACTGAGTGACTAAACCACCACAGAGAGATAAAATAAGGAAAGTTATTCAAGAAGGATGGGAATTGGGCTGGTCAGGAAGCAGACCAATGGTTGATGGAGTCAAAAAGCCTGAACTCTTTTCACTCCACAACCTTCTGCTTCAGTTTCTAATCCCTTCCTTTAACCTCAAATTCTCAGTCATGAGCAACAGAGTCACCGGGAAGGCTTGCTAAAAGGGGTTGCTGGGCCACACATGCAGAGTTTCTGATTTCACTGGTCAGAACGGGGCCTAACAATTAGCATTGCTGACGAGTTCCCAGAGGATGCTGATGTTGCTGGCTGGAGGGCCACACGTGGAGAACCTTTGCTCCTACACCTCTAGTAAGGAGGGTATCCCCCGTGGCCCAGTACTGAAGGCCGGAAGAATGTGAATGTGATGACGGAGCGCAATGGTGAGAAGGCAGAATGCAGACCAAGAAATAGCTCAAGGCGGGTTCAGACAGATCCTTGGATTTGGAAAAATGAGCAGATTACTTTTACACAATACTTCTTAAAGTATTTGCTGTCTGCATTATGCTGGATGCTTTGAAAACAGACATTCATTATAACTTTAAAAATCAAATGACTGCATAAAAAATCTTAATTTGAAAGCACAGAACCCAGGCACTTTAAAATTTTGTGCACACACATGATTTTCCATCAGCAGCTGTTAGGAGGATAATTAAGGATTAAATTTTCATTTAATCATTTTCAGATATGAATATAGTACTTTCCCTCTCCCTCACCCACACCCCCAGCCATTTGAAAGATGAAAATGAACCTCTAGCTTCAGGTCTTATCTTTAGAGAACAAATAGATTTGCTTCAATTTTGTAAACTTGTTAAAGTGACTTTAGAAATATTTGATTTAGTTCATATTTCCTGAATTATATTTCATAGTGAATAGTTTGTTTTTTTTTTTTCTCTAAATTTTTATCAGACTTCTCATGTCCCTGAATGGGTGAGGAAATTTTAATCCATGCCTAAAAAGAAATTTGGGGAAATGGTATCATATTTGATTCTAAGGCTCTTTGGATATTGGTGGAAGTGGGCACTGGGGGAAAGTGAGGAAGTTTTATAGGAGAATCACAAAACTGGGACACTAGAAGGCACCCTACAGTTCAGTTTGTCCCACAGTTTCATTTTACAGGTGGGAATCCTTGTGGTCAAGTTCCCAGCCAGGCAGTTTATTTCCTGAGACTATAAAGCAGGTTGTCTCCTCAGAATCCTAGAGTTGTTAGTTGGGCAAGCCGTCCTGTCCTGCTCTTCAGGATGTTTTGACTCAACTCCTGGGATTCTGGGAGAGGCACAGGAATGTGGAAAAGCTTACAAGCAACCTGAAGGCAGGCTGTGGGCACGTGTTAGTCACTCACTGTTTTCCTAAAAGGAGCCAGGGACCAAGCACATCGTAGGCCTCACACATATTTTAATCAAATGAGCTAAGATGCTTAAAATTTGGAGAAAGACCCTGAGGGGAGGAGGAGAGCGGGTGCAAATAAAAACCATTCAACTGTGTGATTTGGCCAGGATTTTGTTTCCATATTCTGTGAAACACTGGACCTCAATTTTAAGGCTTTGAAAGCTTGAAGGCAGCTGACTGGATTTTGATTTTTCTCTGGGAAGGACTCATACTGCTATATCTCTCCCTTTGAGAAGAAAAATACCCTATAGGATCTATCCCGGCAATCCAAGTGAGAATGCAGTCAGGGCCTGATTGCTGGGGCCTGGGTTTCTGTTCTCCTGAAGGCTGGAGTGGGCCAAGCCTTCTGCCCCAAAGAGGCTGAGGATTCTGGCAGGCTGGAGCCAGACTCCGCCAAACCAGAGGGCGGGGCTTCCTGCTGCTTCCTGGGGCAGGCCTGGAGCCGCCCACAGCTCCCGTCGATTGATTCCAGCTGTGCCATGCCAGGCCGGCCAGACTCCAGCCTTTGTAATGCTATCTGAAGGGAAAGCAGGAATCCAGAAGAGAGGCACCCTGTCCTCTGTGCGTTCCCCTTGCCTCCATCTTAGCTGTTTTCCTGATTCTCATTCATCCCTTCTTTCCTTCTCTCTATTTTCCCTATTTCTCTCTCTCCTCTCTTCATTTTTGCCACACCCCTTTCTCCTTCTGTTTCACCTAAATGCTGTGCCAGCCTCTCCCTTTCCCTCTGCATCTGCTTGCCCCTTCCTTTCTATCCCCCATCCTTCCTCCTTCTCTCCCTTGGCACCTCTCTCTCTCATGTTTTCTCATCCATCCCTGGCTTACATTCCCTATAGCATCACATCACAGTTAAAGCTACAGTCTTTGCTCCTTTAAAGTAAAGAGATCTTGGTTTTGCACAGCTTCGGCAGGATTGAGCAACACAGTACCTCGTGTGGTCTTTTGTGGCCAGAAAGGAAGTGTGTGCTTGTGTGTGTTTAGTAGCTTTGTCTGGGCTTTCATTGTCCAGCATTCAAGAGCAGATCTTAATTTGCTTGAGAATCACAGCCGAATAGTCAATTTGCTTTAAAAGACTCTTGATTTAAGCTTTCTGAGAGCTCTACCCTCTGGCCGTGGTTTTGGAAAGTGATTGCCTGTCATCTCAAATGTTAGCGTAAACAGCAGGTCTGCACAGCCTCATATGTTTATTTTCCACAGTGGCGTTTGCTAGGTCACGTGGTGGCCATTTAATTTCCACAACTGACATTCCACAGGTCTGAGATTTCGTTCCTTTGGGAGTATTTCAAATACTTGTGGTTTTAACCAAGATGAAAAAATATATATATTTAAAAGAAAAACACATATGCCACCAGCCCCCAGACTTCACTCAGCGGTGTCCCTGGCAGAGTCTCATGGGCAGCTCCTCTGCCCCTCAACTCTCAGATGCCTGCAGACACAGAGAGGGGAGGAAGGCCTAGATGTCTGCTTTTCAGAGATCTTCCAAGCCTAAGCCCTTCGAATTGATTCTAGCCTTTCACACTGGACGTTCATTTCACTTTGTATCTTGACACCTGGTTCGGTCTCACACATTGAAGAGCTGGGAAGCAGTTCTATCCAGGGTTGCCTGAAAAGATGCCCATGCCTACCCCTCAAGGTCCTTGATTTTCCTGATGAAGAGGCTGATGGTAACTTCTATCTAAAATACTGATGTTAGATTTTTGACAGAAGACAGTGGAACAAATTCTTATTGAAGGATTTGGATTGTTGGTCTCTCACTGGGTAAATAAAGGAACAGAAACAATTAAACATGGCTGCTAAGTAGGGATGAAGTGGCAAAGATGGGGCAAGCCCAAAGGCACACATGGGCAAAAGCTAAGACTGCTTTATACCACCTCCAGTTCAGCCATCCTTTTGAGCTCTTTGAATTCCGGTGGAACCTGTCATCCTTCTGTGCTCTTTCAACGGCCTAGAGAGCTCCTTGTAGGTATGTTTTGATGGGATCAAGAATAGCTTTCTACACCCTGCCCCTCCTTCTCTGTGATTCCCACAAGTCCACAGTCTCATTCCCTCTTAGCTTGTCTCTGCTAAGGAACTGATAATCTCTATTGAGTGAAGGTATCCTCATCATTGTAACAAAGGCCGAGTTACCAATTGTGGAACTATTATTGACAGAGAGTGGGAAGTTCAAGTCCAATAGGAAACTTTCTACCAGTTGAGAACTGAAACAGGAACCTAATGATTAACAGCTTTGACTTATCAAAACTGCTAAGGAAAGAAAAGGGGAAAGGTTAAATCACAGATACAACATGAACTAGGGCCTTGGAGTGTCACCACCGGAAGAGTCTTGAATGAAAGGTGATCAAACCTCATATATACACTACAGGGTCCCTCAAAGCCTGGGGCTGTCAGTTTGTCAAACCCACGTGAAGGCTGTATATCCTTCACATGGGCCAGTGTTGCTGTTGTCTTTTGATTACCTGCTCGAATATGGAAAAATATAATTGCTTACACACTAGAGACAATAACAGAAAGTAAATTTTGTCAGATCCTTACTCTCATACCTATACACACACTCCACCAATATTTTGGTGAAGGTCACATCTTCTGAAAAGGTGACATGTACTCAAAGGTGGATCTGTGCAGAGACTGCAATGCTGCTTTTTTTTTTTTTTTTCCAAAGAAATGAAAGGTGAACATTAAGATAATCACGGTATCCAGACACATTGACCCTAAAATTATCCTATAAAGTGGCAGCTTGATTTATGAAATTAATTGTTCCCAGGATGATAGAAGTAGAAGTTGTAGATAAACTCATACATAGTAGGTTGATTTAAGTTACCTAGGGAGTTATTTCTAACTTTTGTGTTTGCCAGTGGGTGAAGCTCGTGTATTCTTCAACATAGTCCTTGTGTCCTTTGTGTCATTAGTGAGACTGAGAGACTGACACAAGGTTCAATTCAGTTTAGTCGCTCAGTCATTCCGACTCTTTGCAACCCCATGGACTGCAGCACATCAGGCTTCCCTGTCCTTCACCAATTCCCAGAGTTTATTCAAACTCATATCCATTGAGTCAGTGATGACATCCAACCATCTCATCCTCTGTTGTCCCCTTCTCCTCCAGCTCTCTTTCCCAGCATCAGGATCTTTTCAAATGAGTCGGTCCTTTGCATCAGTGGCCAAAGTATTGGAGTTTCAGCTTCAGCATCAGTCCTTCCAATGAACATTCAGGATTGATTTCCTTTAGGATGGACTGGTTGGATCTCCTTGCAGTCCAAGAGACTCTCAAGAGTCTTATCCAACACCACAGTTCAAAAGCATCAATTCTTCAGCGCTCAGCTTTCTTTATAATCCAACTCTCACATCCATACATGACTCCTGGAAAAATCATAGCTTTGACTAGATGGACATTTGTTGGCAAAGTAATGTCCATGCTTTTTAATATGCTGTCTAGTTTGGTCATAACTTTTCTTCCAAGGAGCAAGTGTCTTTTAATTTAAAGCGACACAAGGTTGCTGCTACTGCTGCTGCTAAGTCGCTTCAGTCGTGTCCGACTCTGTGTGACCCCATAGATGGCAGCCCAACAGCTCCACCGTCCCTGGGATTCTCCAGGCAAGAACGCGGGAGTGGGTTGCCATTTCCTTCTCCAATGCGTGAAAGTCAAGTCGCTCAGTCGTGTCCAACTAATAGTGACCCCATGGACTGCAGCCTATCAGGCTCCTCAGTCCATGAGATTTTCTAGGCAAGAGTACTGGAGTGGCTTGCCATTGCCTTCTCCTGACACAAGGCTAAAGTCCCTTTTTAAATAAAATTGCAGATCAGTTGTTGGCTAGAGAGAAAAGTCAATATTTCATTCAATTTTAATGTGTCAGATAAAGAGCTAATGATTACATAAAGATATGCAAACTATTTATTTGACAACTTAAAAAATCACTCATAATGCAGTTAGTATTTTCAATTGATTTCCTTAGGAAACTGATTTCCAAGGTCTGTGTAGCCCTTTATTGAGATTAAAATATTTATAAATTGGAGATTTCCCCCATTTTTTTATCCCCTGGAATAAGTTCCTTAAAGTATACTCTCAGAAGAAGTCTAAGATCATTGGCATTAGGATGAAACCAAATATGTTTTGATAACCCAGGTTGATTAAAATCACAGGTCTTTAAGGAATTCTGTGCTTCAGTATTTTGCATATTTTTATGTAAAATGAAACAATCACCACATACATGAACCACAGAACCCTTCTGTGAGGAATATCTTATAGGATTACTGTCCTCTAAACACACTTTGAGAAATGCTGCTTAATAATAACAGTAATAATAACAGTGACAAGAGCTGCAAATATAACCAGCATTTACTAAGCTATAAAGTATCAATTTTCATTCCAATCCCAAAGAAGGGTAATGCCAAAGAATGTTCAAACTAATGTACACTTGCACTCCTTTCGCATGCTAGCAAGGTAATGTTTAAAATCCTTCAAGCTAGGCTTCAGAAGTACATGAACCAAGAACTTCCAGATGTAAAAGCTGAATTTAGAGAAGGCAGAGGAACCAGAGACCAGATTGGCAACATTTGTTGGATCATAGAGAAAACAAGGGAATTCCAGGAAACACCCACCTCAGCTTCACTGACTATGCTAAAGCTTTGACTGTGTGGATCACAACAACTTGTGGGAAATTCTTAAAGAGACAGGAATACCAGCCCATCTTACCTGAGAAACCTGTATGCAGGTTAAGAAACATCAGAAAAACCATAGCCTTGACTAGGCAGACCCTTGTTGGCAAAGTAATGTCTCTGCCTTTTAATATGCTGTCTAGATTGGTCATAGCTTTCTTTCTAAGGAGCAAGCATCTTTTAATTTCATAGCTGCAGTCACAGTTTGCAGTGATTTTGGAGCCCAAGAAAATAAAATATATCAGTGCTTCCACTTCTTCCTCTTCTACTTGCTGTGAAGTGATGGGACTGAATGCCATGATCTTAGTTACTTGAATGTTGAGTTTTAAGCCAGCTTTTTCACTCTCCTCTTTCATCCTTATCAAGAGGCCCTTTAGTTCCTCTTCACTTTAGTTCCACTTCACTAGAAAGTATTCTGCAAAGATGCTAAAATTTCAGAGGTTTAAATGCTTCAGTTAGGAGATAATATTGACCATATTCTCATCTTTGCAGAATACCCTACAATACACAATTTAGAATCAGATTTTGTCTGCTTTCTCATGGATTCAGCTGTGTAAGCCTGAATGAGCTGTGCAAGTTTTGTTTTCTCAATTGAACTTTAAGTTTCTGTGGGCAAAGACCTTATTTAACACTTCTTGCTGATGTAATAGGACAAGTCATTGATCAACTGATTTGAATGGCCATGCTAATAACTACCCTTTTATTCATTGCTATAAAAATTTTTTTTTTGAATAATGGCACCCGTATGGCATTTTTCACTTTGTGTACTCTTTGACCAGGGCCGTTGAGAAAGCTGTGAGTTTCTTCTCCTCTTTCCAAAGGTGATCAGGTGTGTAATTTGATCAAGGTCATAGCATACAGTTTGAAGGTAATAAAATGAGACTCAGTGTAGGCTCTTCTTGGGCTTCCCTTGGCTGCCTGGTCTCCATATCACTGCAGAGATGGGAGGATATCCTTAGGCACTACCATTTTCTTCCGAGTGTGCCTTTACAAGTGCCTATGCACATACTCGTGGGTGTATCTCACACCATGTTGCCTCCTAAGCCCCTACACTTTCTCTTCTCAAGAAAAAAGCCAATGGCTCTGGCCTGGCAGAAGTCAGCAAAGAAAGAAAGGAAGGGAGGTTTGACTGACATTAATGCTAGTGTTTTAGTCTTCTCCTCCACCTCTAGAGGATGAGAAAGGACTCCTACCATTCTGGAACACTTTTTAGGATCAGAGAACAGCAAAGCTTCTTGGAATCATAAAATATTTCCACTATTGAATCATAGAGGCCAAACAGGAGAAAACAACATGTTGGAGAAAAATGAAATATAGGGTCAGGAGAGAGAGGCAGCCTTTGGATAATTCTCGACTACAATCACTGCTGTCTGCAAAAATGAAAAGACTTTCAGTATGCCCTGAATCTGAGGGACTTCATTTCATCCAAAGGGCACCAAACGAATGATTATAACAATAGTGACAGACCCAGAATTCCAACTTGGCTGCCTCATGTTAGGTCAGGAATAATTTAGAAGTATGTAAGTGGAAGAAACATAAAGAGAAGGAAAGGTGAAGAGTAAAGATAAGAGTGATTCATAAATTGAAAGATGATATTTTTTCTTCTCTGAAATAATGCATTCAGTAAGAAAACAAGTACATCTCCAAGGGCACCGAAGGAGGGCTGCGCTTGAGATACCGAGAATGGAAGCGCCAAGAAGAAAGTGGCCAAATGCTTAACAAGGAGGGTAATATTTTATTTCTTTAGTAATTGCCAAGCTTTGACACTCAGGTTGACTCTGAAGATGTATTCTTAGAAAAGGAACAAAAGAAACATAAAGAGAAAATCTGGGAAAGTGGACGGTAGGATTTTTTTTTTTAACTTCCAGACAAGGGGAAAGAGAAGGACAGAGAACAGTCAAACATTAAGTGTCAAGTGTGCTATTTCTGAGTTCGTCTCCTCAAATATGGTGCTGACAGAATGATTTTTGGTGGGGGGAGGGAGGAAGAGATGTCAAAAAGCTCACAATTTCCATAGCAAACTCTGACAGAGTTCAGGAAAGCCCATTTCTAGCACAGGAGAATTTTTTTTATTTTCCAAGTTTGTTTAAATATACACAGTTGACAAGTTGGCCTGGAGCAAAATTGTGAAGTAGAGAACATTGGCTTTAGGGCCTTATGAATCAATCAATCACCAGCTATTTACCGAGCACCTCCTCTGCACACGGCACTGTGCTGGGGAAGTCTGAGGCTCCAGCTTCACAATCATCTCCACCCCTGCCCTCAAACAACCTACTGTTGGCAAGGCACCAGCTGCTGTACCCAGAGGAGTAAAATAGTTCCCTGAATAATGCTCAAAGCAGCAGAAAGACAGTACTGTTATGATCTAATACTATATAGCAGTTACCATGTTGCAAGACATTTTTCAATGCTTTCCAAATATCACTTCCTTTAATCCTTGCAACAACTGTATGGAGTAGGCTCTGTCACTACTCTTATTTTATAGCTGAGGAAACTATGACATGTGGCATTAGCGTAAGAACCAGGCAATATAAACCCAGAGCCTGTGGTCCTAACCACTGCACAGGCTACATTATATAAAACAACACTGCACACAGTGAGAGGTAAATGAGTTAGACAGGCCATAAATGCAGTGGGAATTCTTGAGTAAGCTGATGCTTTGTCATTGCTTTGGTCCAGCCTCTTACTGTGGTCTTTGAGTCTATCAATAGCTCTGTGAGGAAGGGAGGGCAGGTCACTATGTTCATTTTTATGGTGGGAATGATTGAACAACTTTCTCAAGGTCATATGACCAAGAACATCAATTAGGTGAAGCCAGAACTAGAATTAAGGTCCCCTTACTGCTAGTCAGAGATCCCAGCTCTGGGGGAAACTGTATCACTTTGTAGTACGGGCACATGGCCCACTCCTGACTGCTTCCTACTTTACCGCTGTTCTTTCCTTCCACGGCAGTGACTGAGCACATTGTTGTAGGCTGAACATCAAGAAGATGGAGCAAAGGAACACCAGTGTGAGCAAAAAAAAAGAGTGGTCAACTTTTGAAACATCTGTGTTTGTTTTAAACTTTATATTTTGAAATAATTTTAGATTTACAGAAAAGTTACAAAACTAGTATAGAGAATCCCGTACATCCTCCGTCCAGCTTCCGCAAACATTAACATCATCCATAACCATAGCACAAATACCAAAACTAAGTGATTAATATTGGTGCAATACTATTAACTATTTGATTTTCTTTAGATTTCATCCTCTTTTCTACTAGTGTCCTTTTTCTGTTCCAAGATCTGATCCAGCAACCTGCATCACATTTAGTACCCATCACTCCTGAGTCAGACTTCCCAGGTGGCGCTAGTGGTAAAGAACCGGCCTGCCAATGCGGGAGATGTGGATTCGATCCTTGGCTGCAGAAGTATCCTCTGGAGTAGGAAATGGCAACCCACTCCAGTATTCTTGCCTGGAAAACCCCATGGACAGACGAGAGCTGCAGTCCATGGGATCACAAAGAATCGGACAATTGATCACACACACATGCTTCTGAATTTCCTCCAGTCAGCGACAATTCCTCATCTTCATCTTTCATGGCATGAAACTCATTCCCCTCACCCCAGGTTTGATTCTATAATTTTTTTTACACAAAATTTTTATTTATTTATTATTATTATTTTTTTTTACTTTATAATATTGCCATGAAACTCTTGAAGAGTATTGGTCATTGATTTTGCAGACTATCCCTCAGTCTGGAGTTGTCTTAGGTTTTTTCACAATTAGATTGTGATTATGCATTTTTTAGTAAGATATTTACCAAGGAAGTGATGTGTTCTTTTCAGTACATCAGTCAGATATTACATGATATTGATATATCTATTTACTGGTGATAATAACTTTGATCATTGAATAAGTTGTTGTTTGATGAATTGCCTCATTGTGAATTTCTATTTTTCCCTTTTAAATTTATAAATATTTTATGGAGGCATATTGAGGTTATAAAATATTCTGTTTCTCCCTAAACTTTCCGCCACTATTTTAGCATGCTTGGGGAATCTTGCTGGTAACAATTCTAATGTAGTATTTTAATGATGATTTTCCATTTCCCTAATTTTTTACTTTTAAGTAAAATTATTCTAGAAAGAAAAGTTTTCCCTCTCCCACATTTATTAAATATCAACTCATATTAAATATTAAATACTCATAGGATATTAATTTTATCCTGTGGTTCCAGATTTTGTTATTGGGAGTTCCTTCCGGCTGGTTCCTACACCATTCTGACATATCCACATTCTTTTTAAAGCATTCCTTTCTTTTTGGCACCACAATATTTGACAGTCTCATTTCATATATTCTCTTCTAGCTTTAAAATAAAAAAGTCTTCTCCAAGGAGTCCTGACTCGTTTTATTGGAGAATGGCATTTAGAAGCCAAGATCTGGGCACCAGCCGTGATCACTGCTACTGCAATGTCATTGCTCCTAACTCCTCTCAGCAGAACTTACAAATATGTGAATAGACATTAATCCATGCATATAGCCACATCTATACCTATTTCCATATCTTTCCATTTGAATCTATATTAAAAAGCCATTAATTCATATTCAATACCTCTGATTCTAATCTTTACCCATAGGGTTCTTTCTACTCTTTTCTTTTTCCTTATTCATGATTTCATTTTCCAACAATGAAAAAGAGCAGACTTTTTAAAAAAAAACAAGTTGTTTAGGTTTCTCCAACTTGGCTCTTGTTACTCTTTGCTATGCACAATATATTCAATTATTTGTTCTAAACCAGAATACACATAAAATAGTTTCAGAATTCCTAATCCATATTTTTTGATAAGCAAAGTTACTAACTATATCTATAGCTATCTATCTATCTATCTTTTGCCTTACAAGATGGCTTTGGAGTTTTAAAAAACAGATATTCATATTTTAGCTCTCAGTTGTGCTGTTCTCTGTATGGGCCACATTTCTCCTGAAGATAAGTTTTAGAAACTTCACTTTAACGGTGACATCAGCAAAGTAGACAGTTTCCAGAAGAGGACAGGCAAGGTGGCAGGAATCTAAAATTAATGGGTCCATGGACCAATGAGTGAGCCATCTCCTTGCATGCATTCATATATTCATTCAACCATCGCTGGTCCATCTTTCCATTGAAAACAATTATTTAGGGCACATAACAAATGACCTGTGTGCAACAAATACCTGGAATTATTGAGGCTAGATTAGAAATTGGAGTGAGGCCATAATAATTTTCTTCAAGCTTGTGAAGATCTTTCATGTGAAATAAGAATTATACTTTTTCTAACTAGCTCCACATAGCAAGCCAAGAACAATGAGCAGAATTTAAGAAGAAGCAAATTTTCATTAAATGCAAGAGGAATTTAAGTTCTAATAGAACGGCCCAACAAATGAATGGAACAACATACAGAATTATGAATCCTCATTGCTGGAAACTTTTGTTAGAGGGTCAGGAAGTTTCCCCTGGAGGAGGGCATGGCAGCCCACTCCAGTACTCTTTACTGAATAATCCCACGGACAGAGGAGCCTGGTGAACTACAGTCCTTAGGGTCAGACAGAGTCAGACATGACTGAAGCAACTTGGCACAAAAAGTTGAACAGGAGGTCCCCTAAGGTCCATTTTTGGGAGAACAAGGTACTTTCAGGAGGGTGAGCTAATCTGCATGTAACAACCATCACTGAAGACCTACTATGTGCCAGGGCTAGGCACTGAGATACAAGCATGGATTGGAAATGTTTTGATATCAAACAATGTTAGAGTTGTTGTTTCTGAAGTACTCTACATCTTTTGAGTCACACTATAACCATTTATTTCATATAGAGAACATTCCAGGGCAGGAATATGATTACCCTTGTTATAGGAAATATAAAGGAAAGAAACCAAAGGATGAAGGTCAGGGGAGATGGGATATGTGGAACACTGGGCCAACCAACACAAAGGAGATGGAAAACAATGGTGCCAGGAGGCACGCCATGGCTGGAGAAATGATGAAATGAAGCTGAAAGGCAGTGAGAAGCAGAGAAATAAAACTTGAGTGCTGGACAGAAACTTTACCAGCAAAGAACACTTAGACTGCAAAGGTGTTTCCCAGTGACTGTGATAGAAACCGGATCACTAGTGGCATTCAAGACTAGACTAAACAGAACTCTGAAGAGATAAATTGTAGTGAGCAGCTTGGCATGGACTGAAGGGTAGGCCTGTTTTGTATTCTTCTACCTCAAATCTATGACTGTAAAATTTTTCTTTCTCAGAAATATTTGTTTGTTTTTAAAAACCTTATAGCAAACATAGCCCAGTTCTCCCGATGCACCACTTTACCATAGAATATCTTGCGTTTGTCTCCATTTGTGTCATGCTCATTCATCTTACTCCCTTCCCAAAGTGCATAATCTCCAGGGTAGGGAGAGTGTTACGAAGTTTTCTTCTGCAAATCCCACAGTAACTGGAACAAAGTTGAAGCAAATACCAAGTGTTCAATAAATATGTATCAATAAACTATGGGTTTACTTAATACAAATATATGTTTAAGCCCCATGCCAGGAGCTGCTGCTGCTGCTGCTGCTAAGTCGCTTCAATCGTGTCCGACTCTGTGTGACCCCACAGACAGCAGCCCACCAGGCTCTCCCGTCCCTGGGATTCTCCAGGCAAGAACACTGGAGTAGCTTGCCATTTCCTTCTGCCAGGAGCTAGGAGATGTAAATACATCTTTTCCTCAAAGTATGAGAAAACTGGGGGGGGGGGGAATCACAAGTAGTCAAATGTCCATATAAATGTTAAATAGAAATGATGAGCACTAACACATAACAATAACACATAATATAAGAGATATCAAAGGCAATCTCTGATATACACTAAATGAAAGTATAGTATGATAGGTACAGCTGCTGTGAATTTGTTGTTTCATAAAGGGATGGGTTCTAAATGACAGATTTTGTCTTATCTAAAGTGAACAGCGGTACTCCCATTTATTTTCCCCTCTTCTGTTCTGTGGTCTCTCTGGGGTAGCAACATAATTGTGTGAAGTCTAAGCACATGGCATGGGACCGATCTGGCAGCATGCAGATACAGTTGTGAGCAGTTGTCCCAGCTTCAGAGCAGCGACGGGGGGTTACAAGTCCAGACTTCAAGCATCCAGTTTATCTGACTGGGTGGTCATGCATGGGGAGCTGGTAACCACCATGGACCAGGCTGGCTAGAGGCTGAGATCCCTTGAGGTGACCCTGGACAGTCAAGCACAGCCCATGAGAGTAATTGGAAAGGCCCAGAGATAAGCACATTAGAGCAAAGCAGTAACAGGGCAAAAGTGGAGGCACCCGTGGGTGTTTTGGGAGAAGCTCTTCATTATCAGTTTGCTTCACTTAATACGTGTGTGTGTGTGTGTGTGTGTGTGTGCGTGCACGTGTGTGTGAATGAAATGGAATAGGAGGAGGCTGAGATCACTGGTGGTTTGGTCACTAGGTCTTGTCCAACTCTTGTGACCCCATGGTCTGTAGCCCACCAGGCTCCTCCATCCATGGGATTTTACAAGCAAGGGTACTGGAGTGGGTTACCATTTCCATCTCCAGGGGACCTTCCTGACCCAGGGATTGAACCTGGGTCTCCTCAACTGCAGGCAGATTCTTTACCAACTGGGCTACCAGGGAATTCCCAATTATTAGATCACTAGTAATGGTCGTTGACAGAAGGAGGGAAAGTGAGTTCTGCTTCCAGAAAGAGACCTAAATGAGTCAAGCTTTATGGTGCCAAATCAAGATAACACTTTGAGAATGACTTGAACCTGATTCCCAAGGGTCTGCCCTTTCATTTCCATTACTAAGGGCCCTCTATGCCCAAAAGCAGAATTGATGGGTAGAATTTCAGATGTGCTAGGAAAGTTCTTAGTTTGTGGCTGATGCCTAAGGGTCTTTCCTTTGATATAAGACTATTTTAAAACAGATATGCCATATAGGAGAACACAACAAGCTGTAAGTTGTCTTTCATACATCAGTGAAAGCATTCTTCAAAGCTATCCAGGCAAGGCCCAAAGTAGAGGGCAGCTACAGACAGATGGGAAGTATAGCCTAATGGTGCCAGTGCCCACATCCCCGTCTTACCATACTCCCTCCATAGGCAAGACCCCACGCCCAAGTAAAGAAAGTTAGTGATGCCTCAACTTGAAAAGCAAGCTGTATTTGCAAGGCTTAACCAAGTTATAAGAGGGGTAAGTAGTTATCAAATCAAGCCAGCACTTCCCCAGAGAAAATGCCTTTTGTTTTAAATGTCTTAGTGGTTGGGTCAGTCCAGTTTTAGCTCTCTCTGGCAGTGATTGTATTTCTTTCTTTTTTTTTTTTTTTTTTTGAGAGGTGATTCTAGATTCTAAAAGATCATCCTAGCCCAGATCCTAGAAAAATTAGGAAATTCATGACAAGAATGAAAATCCAGTCTGATGGTTAACAGTAATTCATGACATTGTGAAAAAGCCTGCAGCAACTGAGATGTGACTTTAATCCTATCAACAAAACATGCGTTACTAAAAGGCTACCCAAGCCAGCAAGTGAATCCCTTCTAGGTGAGCCTAGACATTAGATAAACTATACACTGCAGAAACTGTCAGGAATCTTGCAATTGCAAGTGTCAGAATAATAGACCCAACTGGCTTAAATAAAAGGGTGATTTTTTGGTTCTTATAACTGAAATGTCTAAGAATTTGAAGCTCAGATGGATCAAGGAGTTCTAATAATATCAGCAGAATAGGTTTTTCTCCTTCTTTTCACTCTGTTTTGCTGTGTATTAGTCTCATTTTCAGTAGTTCCAGACACTGCAGAAGTAAAATGACCATACAGTTGTTTCAGGCTATATCCTAGTAGCTCTTGTGACCCCATGATACACATTCAGCTTATATCTGAAAAAGAGGGAGAATGCCTCTCTTGTAGGTGCTCCCATCAGAAGTTTTGTGACTACCTTTTTGGGTCTAACTGGGTCATATTCTCCTCCTTGAACCAATCTCTGAGGTCAGAACAATGGGATGCCGTGATTAGTCAGGTCTGAACAGCATTTCTCTCCCTGAACGAGGGAACAGAATCAAGATACCACCAAATTATGGAGACTGAAATGGGAGAGATTTTCTCAGAAGAGAGCATTTCTAGAGGAATAGAGATCAAGAGGGGTATGCAATAAAACCATCTAACATTAGAACACTCTAGACTTAACTTTTTCTCTGAAAATGTATATGTGTGTATTTGTGGTCTGGAGTGGCAAAGAGGAGAACCAGGCACAAACAGGTGAGTAAAATAATGAGGGCTCCAAAGAAATTTCTGATAGTCTAAAAAAAAGAAAAAAAAAAAAGCATTAACAAGGAGCTGGGAGGCAAGACACAGGCAAAGTAGGAGAACAAACCAGGTTCTGTGTTGGCACAGATTGTCCTTTGAATGAAACCAAAACCTCTTCTTTTTTTGGAAACTGAAACTTAATGTGACTTCTGTAAGACAATTTTCATCTCTGGGCTTGGTGTAATTATCTGTAAAATGGAACTGGAGTGAAGAGGATTAGATCATCTAAGTTTCATTATGCCACAAATTTATATCATATTTAATGTTCAATACATTTTATTTATTTCAAATTACAATTCCAAAGTAGGACTAATGAGAATTACCTATTACAAGAAATACCTCCTTTAAGAAAATGTAATATAATTTACTGCTACTTTCTTATAATTTTGGATTCCCCCTTATGTAGGCTTGTCAGGAGTCCTTTGTATTGGTAATAGTACAACTTAATTGACCAACAGGGGCACCTACAATTCTGAGACTTTCTGAATAGCACTCAGAATGAGACCAAAGTGATCAGGTACAATTTGGCTGGATACTGTCACCCATAGTGACCTTTCCCAGGTCAATTCAGGCAAGATGTTCTCACTAGTGAGATTAACCGGAGAAGGCAATGGCACGCCACTCCAGTACTCTTGCCTGGAAAATCCCATGGATGGAGGAGCCTGCTAGGCTGCAGTCCATGGGGTCGCGAAGAGTCGGACACGACTGAGTGACTTCCCTTTCACTTTTCACTGTCATGCATTGGAGATGGAAATGACAACCTACTCCAGTGTTCTTGCCTGGAGAATCCCAGGGACGGCGGAGCCTGGTGGGCTGCCGTCTATGGGGTCTCACGGATCGGACATGACTGAAGCAACTTAGCAGCAGCAGCAGTGAGATTTAATGTCTGGCCTAAACAGAATATTTTAGTCTGTTACTTGGCTAAATAGCAGAACTTAAACATTTTACTAAATTGAGGTCCTTGTTCTCTTCTATTATTGGAAATCTCTGGGGTTAAGTGATGCTTGGGTCATTGTTTTCCAGGGCTAAGACCCACCTATAGATCTTTTATTACCTCTGTTCGGAGTCATAGTCCCAGCATTCACACACGATCCAGGTTTTCCAAATGTCCGATTTCTCCACAATTATGAAAGCAATGTGTTTTGTTCTTTCAGTCATCCGTAGAGTAAGAAATCTTTCCTCTAGCAAACTCGTATTTTTTTCAGGGCAGGTTATTGCCAGTCAATAGATGTCTCAGGTGGAACCATCATAGCCCCAAAGAGTTAGGACAGTGTCCTCAAAACCAAATTTACATTTACTTCTATAGCAGTGTTTCAGGCCTTGCCCAGTGAGTCGGTTCCACAATTCTCTGCAATTCCTTAATAACTCAAATCACTAGTCCTCTAATAACATCATTTGTGTGTTGTTGAACATGCCCGAATTCCCTTGAGAATGTTATTCTCTGTGTGAGTTCTCAAGCATAGCTCTTCCAGGGGTAGTTTTTCCAGACCTGATTCTCGGCCTGATGAATGCATTTGCAGGTTTCTTATAGGGAGAAGCTGTAGCGATTCATTAATTAAATTCATTAAAGGAGTTTGAAAACTCCTTCCTTTATTATGGTCTTTCCTTTTCTTCTGTTAAGATTATGTTTCTCTGCAATACTTTATTTAAATCAAACTTTACAGCAGTTAGGGCCTGGAAAGCGCGGTAGTAGATGCGGTCAGGTAGAGCACTATTGTTCTACCATATATTTCACAGAATATACGGTAGTTGTTCCCCATCGTTAGTGACTTTACTAATGGATGAAAGTAACAGTGAAAGAGTATGTATAAATAATGAGGAAAAGAAACAAATACTTCTAAATTTTCTCTTAGGCTATGTTTTGTTTGTTAGTTTTTAACATATCTCTACTACCTTGGAAACAGCCGGGAAGTATCATATTTGCTAAACTCCTATGGGAAAATCTTGTGTTCTTTTATTGTAATAGATACATATGGCATAAACTCAACAAGTGCTGATTGCATTATTGAATACAGGTAATGGAATAGATGGATTTGCAAAAATGTGATAGTGTAAAGATGAGTATTAAAAAAAAAAAAGCCTATGGGAATTGGAAGAACCGCAATTGCTTCCTCTTTTAAAAGGGGGGTGATAATACCAATATGCTAGGGCTTTTGTGGGTAATGAGTGAGCTAATACATTTAAAGAAATTAAAATGGTGCACACCTATATGAGGGCTTCCCAGGTGATACAGTGGTAAAGAATCTGCTTGCCAGTGCGGGAGATATAACAGACGTGGGTTCAGGCCTTGGGTTGGGAAGATTCCCTGAAGTAGGAAATGGCAACCCACTCCAGTATTCTTGCCTGGAAAATTCCATGGACAAAGGAGCCTGGCGGGCTACAGTTCATGGGGTCACCAAGAGTTGGACGCGACTGGGCACACATGCACACAGGCAAACTTGGCTGTATTAAATGATCCAGAAAAGTGGTTTCCTCTAGAGGCAGTTCTATGACTGCCATTCTGCTTTTCACCATTAGGTGAAAGTGGTCTCATCAAGGGAGAAGGCAATGGCACCCCACTCCCGTGCTCTTGCCTAGCAAATCCCATGGACGGAGGAGCCCGGTGGGCTGCAGTGCATGCGGTCGCACAGAGTCGGACACGACTGAAGCGACTCAGCAGCAGCAGCAGCAGTCTCATCAAAGATAGTGATAGACTCATTAATCCCTTTATTACCAAGTGATTACTTATTTATTATTTGTAGATTAAAATCCCCTTCTCCACTGAGTTCATCTCTCTGTGGGGAAAATTGACAAAGTTTTTAAAAGTAAGTAAGTACAAAATATGTAGGTTATTGGTAAGGGCTAAGAAGAAAAATTAAGCAGGTAAGAACAGAGAAGCTAAGAAGAAAGCTGCCATTTTTGACAATGTGGTTAGAACAAATCTTTGTGAAGATAGTTCAGCAGAGACCTGGATTTTGAGAAGTGGGACATGACATATATCTGGAGTAAAAGTGGTGTAGATGACTGTACCAAGCCGTGTGGGGCCCTGAGGCCTGGCATTTGGTGACAATGAGACCAGTGGGTCTGGGTGAATATGTGAGGTGGAGAGTGTTGGGCAATGGAGTCTGGGAGGAGCAGGGGCAGTTTGGTGAGAGCCTTCTATGCCATGATAAGGAGCTGTCTCAGGGTGTCCATACTTCATTTATTCATCCTACAGACAAATTCACTGCCATATAAAGATCAGGAGCTGTACCCAGGAATCCTAAAAGATAAGACAATCCACAAGGACCAGACAGAAATGCACTTCAAAACTTATTCAATGTGATTTTAGCTGGCTTTTACAACAGATGTACAGGCACAAAGGGCAAAAGGAGCGGATAAGAGACTCCGAAGTCTGAGGAAGTCAAGACAAGCTCCTAAAAGTTCAGCTTTGAGAAGTGAAGGCTGAGTCGAAGTTTTCTGGGCAGACAAAAGCATGAGGAGGAACTGAGGGATGATAAACACATCAGGTAAGCAATACAGCCGTGGTGAGCATGGCAAGTTCATGGACACAGACACTGTCTGCAGGACAGAGGAAGCCCACTACCCAGCCCATGATTTTTTTTTTCAAACATTGTTACATTCAACAAGAATCTAGTACACTTCACAGACCTATGCTAACACCTAACACCGAGTTGGAATACTATCAGTAACAAGTTGAAAATAAATTCTATTTTTAGGCATCAATTGGTGCCATCTGAACAACTGAATTGTCATCAAGCACTTGTAAGTTAAACTTTATTCTATGGATCTATAACCTCCTATGCAAGGCTGAATTCCTGTCTCAGGTTTCAAGAAAACCAAGGGCATAAATGATGGCTAGACCTGACCTCCCACTGTGGCCCTGACTGCTTCTACTAGTGATATCACTTTACACAAATATACTATATGTATGTATGTATGTGTGTGTATATATACGCACACACACACATATAGACACTAATTGCTTGTCTTCTCTGTTAAATTTAAATCCAGCCTCTCATTTTTGATGTTAATAGCAATCTCAAATATTCAGCCCCTGTTTTCTTTATCCTTTCCCTCTGTGCTGTGTGTGCTTAGTTACTCAGTCACATCCTACTCTTTGTGACCCCATGGACTGTAGCCCTCCAGGCTCCTCTGTCCATGGAGATTTTCCAGGCAAGAATACCAGAGTGGGCTGCCATGCCCTCCTCTAGGGGATCTTTCCAACCTGGGATCAAACCTGGGTCTCCCTCACTGTAGATGGATTCTTTACCATCTGAGCCACCGGGGAAACCTCTCCCCCTCTAATTTAAAACAAATCAGAGGTTGTGGGCAGGGTGCGAGGAGATTGGCAGTAGATGGTCAAAAGGTATAAACTTCCAGTTATAAGATAAATAAGTACTAGGATAGTAATGTACAACATGATATCTATGTTAATATTGCTGTATGATATAAAGAAAAGTTGTTAAGAGAGTAGATCCTTAAGAGTTCTCATCACAAGGAGGACATTTTTATTTTTATTGAATGTATACGAGGTGATGTTTGTTAACTAAAGCTATTATGGTAATCATTAATCATTTCACAATATTCATAAATCAAACCATCCTCTGTGTACCCTAAATTTATACAGTGATACATGTAAATTAGTTCTCCATAACACTGGAAAAAAATGAAAATGTAAAAAAGTACAGTAACACAAATGTATCATCTTCCTTAACTTCTCACTGGCGCCACCCAAGTCATCTTAGGAAAAAGCACTTGGTGGACTTCACAAGAACTCTGTTATGCAGCGCTTGAATTTCCTTGCTGGATTAGAAACAAACAAACAGCTAGTATCTTATGATTGCCACCTCTGTCATACTGTATGATCTGGGTAAGTGACCTTAGTTTTAGGAATCTAAGTAGTTAAAGATTGTAGGACGCATCTTTACTCGGGTATATTGAAAGCAAAACAGAGAGAGAGAGAAGGTTGGGAGTGGGAAGTGAACACTGATTATTAGATGACATCAACTTAAAGATGCATGTTCATTTCAGAATATAAAATGTGAAAAAATGTATTTGTTTTAAAATCTATAATATATAATCTTAATTTTTCTAAACCTCAGTTCTTACTTAATGGGTTGTTTTGACGATAAATGCAATAACACATGAAACATAGGATCTGATATATTAGAAGAACAGAAAAATGAGCAAGGAGCCAAAAAGTCCTCATTCTTCTTCTCTTTTTAAAGAAGCCTTGATTTTCCCTACCTCCTGAACTTTTAAAACATTTACATGAACAATCTGACATTGTGGATTTTGTACCACCTTCCCCTCTGTGGGGATGAATTTAGTCAATCAGCCTTTTGTTTGTTGTCAGTGGGTTGGAAAGCAGTGAGTTGAATGTATTTTCCTCTTTAAGACTGTTTTCAAATGATCTGGATGTGGTTTTAGAAGGATCTTCTAATATTTTAGAGGGGTCTGGGGACAGTATAACAGGTGACTTTACTTCTGTCTCACATAGTAAACAGATAAACCCATCAGTACAAAAGCAGATTTATCCTTTTGCCAGGAGAGTGGAAGTCACTCCTGTGATTCCTTTTACCAACTGGCTGATGACTTGTGAGGTTTTTCACTGTCCAAGGCTCTGAATGCAAAACAAAGAGGTTTTAGATACAGCCTCTGCCTCCCCTCAAGGAGCTTGCAATCTTCCCCCAAACACATACGTGGAAAGAAAGAAAGAAGGAAGGAGGAAAGAAGGGAAGGAAAGGAGGAAAGGAAACAATCTGAATCACTTTAATCTACACCTGAAACTAACACCATATTGTTAATAAACTATACTGCAACACAAATTAAAAGTTCAATTTAAAAAAAAACCCATGTGATGTTGAGAGACAGTTTGTAAGCAACCTCAGCACAATTGACCTTGGGGCTGAATGATTCTATGTAGCGGGGACTATCCTGCATATTTAGGACATTAAGCAACAGACTAGCCTCTACTTGCTGGAGCCAGAATTAACACTCCCTGCCCTCCACCCCCTACAATTGTGACAAGCAAATATGCCTGCAGACATTGCCAAATGTCTAGGGGACAGCCTGGCTGAGAATCACTGATCTAGGTGTAAATAAGTCTACCAGGCATACTAAGTGCTCTGACTCCATATACCAGGAAACAGGCTCCAAGAGAGCACAAGGCAGATGAGGGATGGAGGCAAGACTTGAGTGCAGCCTCCTGACCTCAGGGGATGTTGCGACCACATCACCCCTCTGCCTCCTGGAGGCTGAGCTCCCAGGGAGCTCACTAGGGAAAACCAGAACAAGGATGCTGCACCCACCCGGGAGCTTGGGTCATAAGAGAGAGGGGGCCCCAGTGCAGACAAGTGGGTCACAGAGGAGAGCAGGGTAGTCGGGTTCCAAGGTGTGCAAGGCTTCCGAGGGGCCTAGGCAGGCTGGGAGGGCCACGGGGATGGGTCGGTCCAAGTTGGTTAAGGTTATGCAGTCAGAGGGTAGTATTTCCATCAGGGTGATTTAAGTCTGTCTGCGGGTCTCCTGCCTCACTGGCTACGGTTTAGAGTGCTTTTATACCCAGCTAGGCTCCAGTTTCCCTTGGGGGTAACATTGTTCGGGTGCTAGGAGAGAAACACTCTCTATATGGCTGCTGCTGGTGGAGTTCTGCTCTCTGACCCTCACCCCTCCTGGGAGGCATTTATCATTGAGGTTTCCCTGCCTGGAGCTCTAAGCAGGGCTGCCAGCTTCACAAACTGCAAAGAGAAATAAAGCTCTGGGAAGTGATGCTTATCCCCCTGTGGTCTGGCTTTTGGCCCCTGCCTTTACCTCCTTAATAATCCCCAAAGAGACAGAGGCGATAAATGCAGTTCCGCCCTTCTCAGCTCACCACACCGCTAGCATCCTGGCCTCGTGTGCCTTTATCTTCTATCCCGTCTTTCCCCTCCCTCTGCTTGGAGGAGAATTCCTGCTCCGGCTCGTCAATCTGTCACAGAGGTCTCCAGT
>SJXQ01000596.1:36752-113152 GCA_006408695.1 Aepyceros melampus
CTCTGTCCTGAACATCAGTCTGTGTCTGTCAAAACACTGACAGTGCTTCTCCCTGCTCGGAGAGCATCGGATCCCATCTGTACCCCAGTTTCCCAGGTTTATTTTGCCTATCACTTCCGAACACTCGCTATTTAAATTCCAAATCATTTTTCTGAGGTTAACAGCGTCCCTGCTATTCTTGGAGTTTACTCACTACTTCTCCAACTCAGTCACCTTATTTATATGCTTCTAGAATCATATATACACACACTTGCACACACCAAATGTGCATCTGCACACACGCAGGGGCACGTGCAGACCTATGGCTAATATCTTCCCCACACCATGACTGCCACAAGCATCAGGCCGGGTATCACCAGTCTGTATGTTTCATCAACAAAACATCTGAGGTCATCATGCTTTCAAAGACTATTTGAATTATTGTGGGAGGGGGGGCGGAAATATGGACTACTTTAGATATTTTTTGTTTGTTTCTTCAGGCCCTTTCCAATCAAAATTTAATTATGTGACTCTGTCAGTTGAAATATGTCGAGAATGCTTGTCATCATTCTCTTCTGCCTCTCTTAGATGCTAGGGGGAATTTAGAAGTATTTCTCGGTAAATAAAGCAAGCACATCATTTCTTTACTTATTAGAAACAAGATCATTTGACAGGCGCAGGGCTCCCTCCTAATCTGACACCTCTACTGTCAACGTTCAACACTTCCAGGGCCAATGAAACTGACATGCAACAGAGAGTGTAAAATAGAGAAGGGCTAAACAGTCTCAGCTCTAGCATCCAAAGTAAGCCTTGCTCACCAGAGCTCCAGTAAGTGGCTCAGCTTCCAACCGCTCAAGCCCAAACACCTGCCTGGCTCTCTCAGCATCCCTCACCTGGCCCCTGCTTGCTGCCTGCTCCTTGTCCACCTATCTGCTCTCTTGCTAAACCCAAGACTTCCTTCCCTCTTGAATCTGTGGAATACTGATTGCTGGTTGGCTCCGTGTGGGTGCCAGTCAAGTCTCTGTGGCAGTGAGGGCCTTTGGGTCAAGATGTCAGCACCTCCAGGTCAGTGTAGACAGAATGAGATGCTGACACATTGCACCTTAGGCAAGATTTCAGAGATGAAGTCTGAGAGCTGGTGCCAACTCCAGAAGGGAGTGCACCGTGGTCTGGCTATAGATGGCATGTGGGGGCCAGTGTGATGAGAGGAGACCCAGCAGGCAGGGTGCTTCTGGTGGGAACACGAGATACTCGAGTTACTCAGACCCCTGCTTAGCGCCGTGGCTTGTTTTCTTCCAGTATGGAGTTATTCCAGGAGCCAGGGGTGGGCCTGACCTGTTGCGGGCTGATCTGGCTGTGGAGCCCATGCTGTCCTCTTCCACCCCGCCAGCACTCCCCAAGTCTGCAAATCAGGTGTCTTTACTTGTGGCTCCTAAAAGCCAACCACTGCTTTTTGCCCTCAAAGAATCATTGCCTGGAAGACACAGGTTTGTCAAGAGAGAGAGAAGAAAAAATTGACTTTTGCCAGAGAGAGAAGCCAAGGCCCAGGCCCATCCACCCTGGGACACATCCCCACATCTAGGAGACACCCGCCTTGAGTGTGTGAAGGTGGACAGTTGGGCAAAATGTAAGATGGGGTTTCCAAGGGCAACAGGACATCTCACAGGTCAGCGTGCTCTGGGCAAGGTCAGTTCACACTAGCTGCAGACTCTGCGTTCTCTGTTTCCCCTCATTGTTTGTTCCCTGTCTTCCTTCCATGTTTCCTTCCTTCCTCCCTCTCTCCTTTCCTTCCTTTCTTCTATCTTCCTCATTCACTTTGTGTGCTTTGTGTGAGTACCATTTGTAATTTCATTGAATGTCAAAGGGATATAAAAACATTTCTAAAACACCTGTAGGCTGTAAAGACTGACAATGCAATCAACACTGAGTATACGGAACAGGACATGTTCACAACTGGAAACTCCTATCTCATTTTGCCCCGCTACCCCGCCACCAGAACTAATCATCACTCCGCATTGTGTGTGTCTGACTTGTGATTCTCATGGGCCTCTGAAACTCTTGTAAGCCCAGAGTTCCCCAGATATGGAGGCATTGCCTTCTGTAAGGAAAATTTCCCTCTGACTTTAAGATGATCACAGGAGAGAAGTTTCTGACCACTTCTGAACATAGTCTTCTTCTTATTAATAAAAGCAGAGGCTATCACTATCCAACGTCATCCAAAAGAAACGCACAAATCAATAACACAGCCCGTGATTCTGAAGTGACTTCCTATGATGCGCGAATGTTATGAATCTGGCACACACTGCCTTTCTAGAACTCTCAGGTCAGTGCTCAACAGGTGTCTGTTATGTTTTCAGCTTCCCCTTACAATTCTGGGCTCAATAAGAATTTGTTGGAACGTTCACACATGTGAGGCTCTCTGGGTATGGAGATGCCCTTCTCAGTAGATTCTTGCCTTACACGCTCTCAAAACTTGGAATCCATACAAAATCACTTGAAACTCCGGCAGGGAAACCCCAGCCACATGTGATTACTGAGCACTTAAATTGTCCAAAGTAAAATGTTCTGTGAGTATAAAATGGGCTTCCCCTGATAGCTCAGCTGGTAAAGAATCCACCGGCAATGCAGGAGACCCTGGTTCAGTTCCTGGGTCAGGAAGATCTGCTGGAGAAGGGATAGGCTACCCACTCCAGTATTCTTGGGCTTCCCTTGTGGTTCAGCTGGTGAAATCTGGGTTTGATCCCGGGTTATGAAGATCCCCTGGAGAAGGGAAAGGCTACCCACTCCAGTATTCTGGCCTGGAGAATTCCACAGACTGTATCGTCCATGGGGTCACAGAGTCGGACATGACTGAGTGACTTTCACTTTTCAAGTATAAAATACACACTGGATTTCTAAGACTTAGTATGAGAAAAATGTAAAATATTTCACTAAACCTGACAATACTGATTACATGTTAAAATGACTAATCATTTGAATATATTGAGTGAAATAAAATATATTATTAAATTTCTTTCTGTTTTAATTTGGCTACTAGAAAATTTTAAATGGCATACGGGGCCCACATTTCATGGCTTTTCATTATATTTCTATTGAATACTCTGTCTTAGAGTACCAAAGACATGATACAATCAAGCTTTAGATTATTATAAAAGTTTTAAGTATAGTGTAGGGTTTTGGCCTTTTGCCCTCAAACCCACTCCCTGCCTTGTTCCCAGGTGCATCACAGGTGGCTGCTTCCTACAAGGTCCGTTTTCCAAGTTTCTATGACATTTTGCTTTTGCCTGGATTTGGGGAGACCCTATTAGGAGGTTGGTGGGTGAAAAGGAAAGAGAAACCGATGTGTTTTTACCCTCTGTGCTTTGGGCAGTGTTTTGGCAGGTACTGTCCCCTCCATGCCCTGGGTTCCTACTAGAGAGGCTCCAACTCCAACCAGGAGAGGGTTATCTGGACCCCACTTGCTGGTAACATTACCTTCAGCCTCATCCTTTCAACCTGGAGGGAGTGGCTTCCTGCTGTTTTAATCACAGTCTCATTCTTTCCTATTTGGCTTTTTATTGTTTGATACTTATGTCACAAATTCTCCTGAATAGCAGGATCAGCAAGAGTTGGAGGAGATGATAGAATACAAAACAAGGGTCTGCAGGCAGAAAGGACTTCAAAAGTGATCATAAGCATCTTTTAAGTTAAATGTGTAGAACTTAAATGGGAATGGTAGTAGAAGGAAATGAAAGTCCAGGGAAAGAACAAGATAGAGAATAAACCACCTTATAGGCTGGGAAGATTTCTTATGGAATAAACTTTTAATTTTAGAATAATTTGAGACATCCAAGATGTACAGAAAAGTTGCAAAGATATTACATAGATTTCTCATACTCTCCTTATCCTGATACCAATACTTTATATAACTATGGTACTTTGACAAGTTTATTTAAATGTGGAGGGTGGTAAGTTCTACAGGTAGAATAGAAGCAAATTATAGAGGATCTATATCAGTTTCCAAATTTTAAAATTTGAAGGGGTATGGAGATCTGCGACATAATATTTTCATTTTAAGAAGTAAGAAACCTGGTGTCTAGGGGAGCTTGCTGACTTTTATTCATCCACTAAATATAAATTACAATCCAGACACTGAACTACAATGATGGACAGGGGCCACATAGCTTGTTAGTGGAAGAATTGAGAAGAGAGCTGCATGTGTCTTCCTTGAAACCTGGGGATTGTTCTGACAGTCACCACTGTTTTCCAGCTGATGGACTTACCTCCTGAGAGAGGAAGCCTCGGTTAGTTTCACGCAGGACATCCCTAAAGGCCAGGTCTGTACAGGCTTCTTCTCTGGAGCATAAATTGGGCCACCAGATTGAGGAATCAGCAGCTGTTTTCAGCCTTGGTTGCCTGTGAGAGTCACCGAGGGAGCTTGAAATCTGCCTCGATCAAAGCTCTAGTTTCTCATCTAGTTTTCTTGTCTGTGGCCTGAATACAGGTATTTTTAAATGCTCCCAGGTATTTCTAACATCTGGCCGAGGGTGGGAAATAGGCCTGGACTGGACAGTAGCTCTGTGAGTTGGCACGTGCGACTTAGCTGTTCCCGCAGCTGCTCTGGGGAGCCGACGGCTGAGCCGAGCGTACCTTTCCACGTGTGCTGTGTTTGCTCAGGAGCCCTTCTGAGGCTGGTCTTCCTGACGTCCTTGGAAACACGTGCTCATCTGGCACCGCACATCTGGCTCCATCGCTGTGAGCACACCACGAGTGTCTCCTCTTTACCATGGCTCAGCATCTGCATCTTTGTCCATGCAGCCACACAGCCTTGGGCGGATGCCCCGAATGCTCTGGATTCAGAAGCGTGTCAGCTTGTGATGGCATCTCTGCCACCCCCAGCCTTCTCATTCAGTGCCATTTAGTATGTGTCATAGACACACACGTCAAAAGCTCCCATCACATTGTAGTCTCTTGCCTCGCCTTTATTAAAAATGTGATTCACAATTTCTCATTTACATTTTGTTCCAAATCTTAGAATCTGAGGATTTGGTGAAGAAAAGCTAAGAGACAATGACTGCCTCCTTTTATCGGAGACAGAGGGAGGGTGTTCTAACCCCAGATTGGGAGCTGCCTTCATTTATCTCATGCCCTCCCTCTTCCTTTCAGAAGCTGAGAGCTTTCCAGGATTCACAAATCTCTCTCTTTTTATTGGCATCCACAGTCCTGATGTCCACATAGCTCTGTGTGTGTGTGTGTGTGTGTGTGTGTGTGTGTGGTGTGTGTATGTAGGAGTGTTAGGGTCTATAATATACAATACCTGCAAGTGCTTACTGATGTTATGGAAATGATGGAAGGGCTGTGCCAATCTCACAAACACAGAGCATGCATTATTCGAAGACTGTGGCTTTCCAAATGGGAACCTGTAAAAACAGCTGATAGATTTATGTTCTTGTATTAAACAGGCCACCCAGCCCCTGTGTAAAATCAGGGTGACAACTGAATCATCACTGTTCCCAGCAGCTACCTGGGTGCTCTCATTACCCAGTGGAAAATGGGCCAGGCTTGTTCATTAGAACTCCCTTCTCCTAAGGAGAGCCATTTACACGCTGTCTCGTTTAAAACAAACAAACCAACAGAGATTTAAAAGAAAACGGAAAGACCTTTTCCTTTCTAGCCTCTGGAAGGCAGCGCGTGTTCCTCCTGTTTGCCTGTGTCTAAGTCGTCGTGGATGAAGGATGGCTGTGGACCTGCTCAGGAGAGGGAATTGGTTTCTTGTGTACCTGTCGGTGTTAAATTAGAAAGAGGTGGATGCTGGTAAATGTTTTGGTGGAGAAATGGCTGCAACCCAGAGGAATAGCTTGCTGACTCTCACCCTCATCTCCTTGGAGGAACAAAAGGGGCTGGTAGGACTTGGGGTAGAGGCCTGTGCAGTCAGGACCCTGCAGGGGAGCTGCCACACAGACATCTGGGGAGCAACACCTCATGGTCATGGCCATGGGAAGGGAATGCATCATCGTGAGGCTGGGGAAGTTCAGGGGCCGAGGGAGGCCGGGGGTCTCTTGGGGGCTTCATGGCCTGCAGCTTTACTCTCTCCAATTCTGGCACTGGGTTTCAAGAAAGAAAGCCACAAGAAACCAATGGCCACACCTCAACCCGGCCCACTTGTCCTCCTGGCATCTGCATCACTGGCTGCTCTAGACTGGCATCTTCTCTGCTCTCTGACCTTTGGCTCCCTCCCTTCCTGGCTCTCTCCTCCCTGCTGGGGCCCTCCTTGCCCTGATGCCAGGAGGGCAGCCTCAGAGCAGCAGTAGATAAATACAGCCTCCCTGAGCCCCACGGGACCCACGCAGCACAGCTGTCTCCAGCCAGCCTGCACTGGGGGCCCCCGACAGTCCTGTGTGTGTCCTTCCTGCTCCCCAATCTGCTACAGGTGTGACGGCCCTCCAGCCCTGCCTCCTTTGGCCTCTTGTCCAGAGGCTTTGAGCATGTCGCTGTCATTCTAAGATCTCCCATTTCCCTTTTCCAACAGGGCACACTGTAAAAACAGCCACCCTTTGCCCCAGAAATACTTAGCTGTCAGGTCTGCTGGGAGGTAAAAATGAGAAGAAACGGAAAGATCCCTGAAGAGACGAAGCTCTTCCAGGGCGAGTGGCAGCATTTGTTAGTTCAGATCTGTCTTCTCTCAGGCATGTTTTTTTTTTTGGGTGTCTGGTGGATTTAGGAGTAAGGCGAGCTGACAAGAAACTCACACCAAACCCTGGGATCCTCCCAGTGATTAACTCTGTGTTCTGAGATCAGTGCTGCGTGTTAATATGTGAGCCACCTACTATAGCCTCATGGATGCGTAGCTGTCATTCCTCATCCCCTGCTCCACCCCAGCTGGCTAGAAGGGCAGGGGGAACAAGGCACGTGCTCAGAGGTGCCCCTGGGCTGAGTCCCTGCCCCTCCAGACACATCCGGCAGAAGTTGCCAGATACACAGGACATGCCAACGCCAAAAGAGACCAGGTGTTTAAGGAAATCAAAGCCCATGTCTACAAGGGAGCTGCAGGAAGGGGGAGAATGGTAGAACTCCCCTCATGACAATTGTGACCACCAGCTGAGACCATTCTTAAGTAACTGACATAACCTGATGGTGTCATTGATCAAAATATATGGAGAGTGAGAACTGGATTGGGATGTCCCCAACTCTACCTGTGGTTCTTGTGGGAATGAACCCACCTGCTCACAGTAAGAGCATATTTTACCATCTCATGCAAAACATAAATGAGTCCTGGGGCTCAATGATGCAGATCTCCCTGGCCTGTGCAGGCTTGGAGACCTTCAAGATGGACCCAACCCCTGCAGGAGCAGGTGCCCAGGATGCTGGCTGGCCATTGTCAGCCCCCTTCAAAATAACACCTACCTGCCTTCCCAGGGGAAGTGTGGGCAGGAACTTGGTACACTGCTCCTCATCTGCTGTAATCATTACACCCATCTTTCTTTCCTTACATTTTATTGCTTAATTTATTATCATATTTGAAAAATCTTTATCTTTTTTCTTTTAGTTGGTAAGACAAGTCCCATCAACCCAAGAAAGGAGCAGCAAAGATGATACTAAAAGACTTAAGCAACTCACCAACCTTCAAACACCTCCATAGTGGCCCTTCAAACACCCCTGAAAGCTAGAATTCAATGCAAATATGCTAATTAAATACCTTGGGAATTCCCGTGACACAAAAATTGACCCATTATTATAATGAGGTGGCAGTTCTCATTTTTAACCCCCCACAAAGCTGATAAACTATAATGAATCATAGAACAGTGTTATTAACTTTCTCTTATTCACTGGCCAGCACACCTGGGAGTCTTTTGGTACAATTTGGCTAAATTTCTGGAATATAATCTATATCCTCAAATGAAAAACTCTTCCACATTATCTCTTCTCCCTGTCTAGCCTGGGCACGTCAATTTCCCCTAAAATATCCTTCCCAAGGGCTGAGCAGAGGAGAGGTGGTCTCTGTTCTCCAGGTTGGAACAGTAACTCACAAGGAGCCTTTCTCTGCTAAGAGGTTCCAGGTCCCAAGCAAGGTAGGGATGTGTTTTCTTTTAACGTGATTTCAGTGGTTACTGTCAAAGTCAAGGCAAGACCTGAAGAACCTGAAGGGATCACTCTATAGCCTAATTAATGAGTTGTTCACATTGAAAGTGAAAAATAAA
Organism: Aepyceros melampus; assembly: GCA_006408695.1. NCBI lineage: Eukaryota > Metazoa > Chordata > Mammalia > Artiodactyla > Bovidae > Aepyceros > Aepyceros melampus. Next base: position 44,909 of record SJXQ01000596.1, read on the forward strand.
ATACATCGGGCAAGGCCTTCCCTACTGACAAAATGGACAGATTCAATAACTTCTTGATAATAACTTTGATGGGCCTTCAACTGCCAAGATGCCACCTGTGGCTGGTCTTCCAGGCTCCCATCAGCCTTTAAAAGTTTTCACCATGCTAGTCTAAGTTCCCATTATTGAAAGGAAGGCAAACTCAGTTCCTTCTGGGATTTCTCCGTTTTGTATGGCTATGAGCTTCTCAAAGGTATTTGTTGCTATTCAGCTCATGGCTGAGTCCACTGTTTCGCAGGGCACCTGAGAGAAGGGAAACCAGTACCCTGGATTTCCTTGCTTCTGCTGCATGTAGTGGAGAGAACACTGGCCAGAGGGTCAGGAGACATGATTCTGCTGCTGTTCTGCGATGGAGTGACAGCGAGGCCTTAGGACAGCTCTGTTCAACACAGCAGCCGCCAGCCGCATGTGGCCACTGCGCTCTGACAGTGCAGCCAGTCTGAACTGAGATCTGCTCTTAGTGCAGAATACACACTGGGTTTCAAAGACATAGTAGATATTAAAAAAAAAAAAAAGACTCTAAAAGAGCTCAGTAAATTTTATATTGACCACATACTAAAATGATACTACTTTGGATAAATTTGAGTTAAACAAAATGTTTATTTTATTTGTATAATTTTACTTTTTTAATTGGCTACTAGAAAATGTAAAGCTTCACACATGGCTCACATTATATTTCTATGGGACAGAGCTGCCCCAGACAAACCTGAGCTTTCCTAATTGTTAAAAAAAAGATGCAGTCGAGAGTGCTTCTGACAACTAGTAATTTCCCTGCATGCAGTCTTCCAAGGTTACTGCCTCCTTTTTTATAACATTTAAAAACTGATTTACCTGCATCATCAATGAATGTTGAAAACTTATTGTATAAAAACATGGCATGCGGGTTAAGTGTATTGGTATCGAGGTGCTAAACAGATGAAAAAACGTTTTAAGTCCTGCCCTAAAGCAGGAAGTGCTGGTGAGAAAGACATAAGACTTAGAAACACAAAACAAGCAGTAATGATGTAAAATCAGAGGTGATCAACTGTAAATTTGTTCTCATAATATAGGATGTGTAAGGCTTTAATTGGTTGAGAGCATTTCAAACCGGGAGACTCTTTCTAGTGCGGGTAACAGCAAGAACAAAATAAAGTAAGGATAGTGTTTTTCGTTCTCCCCTGAATGATTGCTTGATAATATTGAGGAATGACGAGTGAGCATGAGGGACTTAAAGGTAAACAGAGGATATTTCCTGAGCTATTGTCTTCCCTTCTAAGAACAGTTTCCCTATTTTTTCCCACCAAGATTGGGAAACCAGAATGGTGCTACCCATTGTGCCTGGTTACTCAGAACCTCAGCCACTTCTCCAGAGCTCAGCTATGAGGAGTTAGAGATGATATGAGTTTCTCTGAGGCAAAGGGTATTATATTAGAGAATTCTGGCAGAAGAGGATGGTAAAGTATAAGCGTCTTTCTCTCTTCAAGGAAAGGGAAGCAGTAGTAGCTCAGCATCACTCCTTAACACACTGAGCAACTCCCAGTCTGCTTTGCAACCTTCCTTTCCCCCTTGCCCTACCCAGGGACCATGCCCCATCAGCAGACGTGACTGCAGGATTCATGGAGGTCACCTGGGTGATGAATCAATTGAACCATTCTGCTATTCTGGGGTGGGGTGGGGAAACCTTTGGAGAAAACCACAAACTGGCCAATGTCTCCTCTCCCTTTTAAAGTTCTCCTCCCAGCTAATTTAGGAAATAACATCTCAGAGGTTCCCATCTTGGTGTGTGTGGTGTTTTTAAACCCTCTCTAAATGGCTAAGAAGGCAATTCTTTTCAGTCATTTGCTTTGTGTAGCCCTCCCCTTTCCTGGCAGAGACAGTGTGTGCACTCTATTAGAGCATTTTTTTCTACATATAATGGCACCAATTAAATTACCTTGCAGCCCGACCTTAATCTGGCAGGAATGATTATTCCATGAAACAGTTAGGGCTCTAATTGACATGAAGTGCCTGCAAAATATGTCTTTTGCAGCAACCCCTGTCAAAGTCACATTGATATGCTAATCCCTATAGCTGGCAGAATCACTTCATAAAGAGAGACATTGAAAATTGAATTATTTCAATTTCAGTACCTAGGAATCTAGTGATCTGTCTGTATATGTAACTAAGTAGGTGCAATACTTTATATGGGTAAACAGCTGTACTAGGGCATTGCCATGGAAACTGCTTGACTCATGGCAGTTGTGTTAGTGATGAAGTCATTAGCAGTGTGAAATGTACTTTGAGGTTGTCAAGTGTAACACTCCAGAAATATTTCAGCGGTCTTAGTGGAGCCTTTTCATTTACATAATTTAGGCTTTCACACATGATCTCATTATGGGGCAAAAAAGGAGTGGGTTTGGGGGCAATTGTACCCAACCAGATGAATCTCCATTATACCATTCAATCATTATTCTCTATCCTGAAATAAGGCCCTCCAGATTAGTTCTAAGGGATATTGACAACTCCCTTGGGACAATAACTTTAAGAAACCCTGTTGGTGATGGGTCATGCCGGATCACCCCACTTGTTGCCTGTGCAGTTAGAAACCATTGATTATGTTGGGTGTTTCTCTTCAGTTGTCAGTTTTTTGTTTTTGTTTTTTTTCTGTTGTTTCATTAACCTTGTAATTAGGAAGTAAAATTTTAAAGCCATCAGATTCATTTTTTTAATCAATATTCAAGTGAACATTACCCCTTTAGTCAACATCCTCAGTGGCCCCTCAAGGATCCCAATGATGATATGATGTGTGGTATTAGTGAATTTCCAGTTTGAAAATAGTCTTTAAAATCAAATAATGAGCTTTGATACTTATTCCCCAACATATGACTCCATTTCCTCCAAGCTCTCCAGAGTTCTGAACAATTTTTGTTTGTTTCATGAAGTCAGGCACCCTGAATCAGGCATAAAGCACTCTTCCAAAAGTGGAATTCTAAAACTATTTTAGGGTTCCCCTGATGGTTTAGTTGGTAAAGAATCTGCCTACAATGCAGGAGATCTGGGATCAATCCCTAGGTTGGGAAGATCTGAAGAAGGAAATGGCAAACCACTCTAGGATCTTGCCTGGGAAATCCCATGGACAGAGGAGCCTGGTGGGCTTTAGTCTATGGGGTTGCAAAGAGTTGGACAGGACTTAGCAACTAAACCACTCCCATCAAACATATTTTAAGCAGTGATTACATTATTTAACAGACAACTTCCCATGGTAAAAATTTTTTGACAGACAGGGTACTTAAAAGTGTGAGTTCAGGTGTATACCTTTATAACTACATCTCAGTTTTTAGTTTTGTATTCTAATTTTTATCTGTCCATTCATTTATTCATTAATGTGTTCATTCATCAAACATTTATTGAGTATATCAGGAAGTGTTCTAGGTGGTAGGATAAAGTGATCAACATAATAGACACAGCCCCTGTCTTCATGAAGTCTAATCTAATGGGAAAGACATATTTTTAATTTTTAAGTATCTATATGCAATTTGGCAACCCACTCCAGTATTCTTGCCTGGAAAATCCCATGGACAGAGGAGCCTGGTAGCCCAAAGAGTCGGACGCAACTGAGCAACTTCACTTCACTTCTTCATGCAATTATAATGCTCAGAAATGATGAGAGAGACAAGGGAGGTGCCTGATTTAGACTGGAAGGATCAAGCACAGCCCTCTGGAGATGGCCGTTCAATCTGAGACTGGCGGGAGGAGTCACAAGCTAGGGGAGGGCAAGAGGAAGCCCAAGTGAGGTGCTGAGGGCAGAGGGGTTTGCCAGGATAAAGAAATTTAAAGAAAGTGAGTCTGATCGAGGAACAAGTTAACCCTCAGCTACATCTTTGGTGGAAGAAACAGATGTTATCCTGGTCCCCAAAGGGGTCATTGTGTTTACCATTTCGAGATGAGTAATAATTTATCAAAGAATGCCATCATATAGAATGAGAATCCTCACATTTTTCAAAAATTTAAGCATTTGTCAAAACCTTAAAAATCATTCCTGTTTGTTTCTTTTTCCTTCCGTCCACCTAAGTGAGTCATCAAGAAGTTACTAGATATTTACTTAAGGAAGAAACTTCTATTCTGTGCCATAGGATACGGTCTAATTTATTTTTCTTTACTTCCAAATACCATTTCTTTCTAATGCAAGATGTGGCTTGATATTAGTACTCTTAATACTAGAGTGACCTTTCCTATGCAATTGTAAGATGTTTGGGGACTGGAACAAGCTGTTACTTGTTTTGCATTCTCTTAAATCATCATATAGAGCTATATAGATATTGTAGAAATTTCTGGAAGGAATGTCTGAAAGGTAACTAATATGCAACACAGCATGCCTTGATCCTGTGAAATTCTGAAGAGCCTAGTTAGCTAAAGTCTTCTGCAGAGGAATTTTTCAAACGTTAATAGAGGTAACTTGAAATGATTTCAAGTATGCCCAGGGTGGGCACACTCACAGATTGTTGTCAAACAGCCATGCAAGATTATCATCAAGAAACTGTCCATCCCCTCCATAGCTACAGCTTCCTCCATCTGAAAAGAACTAGGAGAGAGTCCGTTACAAACATTCTCCTAGATTTGTTTCCTTAGAAAAGGTCAGAACACAGTCACTGTGGGATAAGAATCAGCACACTTCTCGGACGCAATCCCAATCCTTTCTATCAGTCCTCCCAGTGAGGCGTGTCGTGTTCTGTCCGTTTTTACAGGCCTTATCTATCTGCAGCCTGCCTTTTTGCCTTGATAACTGATTTCTGCACCATCAATCGCGTTGGTCATGGGAACTATCTTGAGGGACCACTGGAGAGAGGGAAACACCAGATTTACACTTTTCCTCTCTGGTGTGTTTTATCATAAAAAACACTTTGTTAGGTCCTGACTTTAGCTATATAACCATGAGCTATGAAGTTCATCTCTAAGATTGCCCATCTGTACAATGGGAATAGGTAATATTGATCTCAAGGGGCTTTTGAGAGTATAAATAAGGTAACAGAGGAAAGTCTAGCATGAAGTTAAGTACTGAGAAAATGTAAGCTATTGTACTATTTCTTAAACACTGTTTATCAGAGGCAGGTTTGGAATTCATTTTTGAAGTCTCACCTTCTGTTTGAAATGAACAAGGCTTTAGTAAGCACTAGACAGGTCATTCAGCAAGTATTTGTTAACTGCCCATTAAGCACAAGGCTTTGCTCAAGCTCTAGGAGAATAAAGGTAATTAGGAAGGAATCTTGCCTCCAAAGGGCAGCGCTGTAGAGTCAAGACCTCAGGGTTCACTATGTGTTCAGTCCCATGTTAGATTCTGGGATTAGGTGGGATAAGGATAAACACAGGGAAAAACAGTCTTTGTCTTCCAAGGATCCTGTAACTTTGTTGCTGAACAGAGGCAGTTTCTTATGCAGGTAGTAAGTTAAGTTGTGATATAATTAGACGGCCAGCTGAGAGAAGAACTAACTGGCTAGAGCATCAGTCAGCAGGGTTTCATTTGGTGTCTCAGGACTAGCTCAGCCGGTGTCTTGGTGCCTCCACCCTTCCAGGTGGCCACCCCAAACTGCACACTGGAGCAGGTAGGTGACTTGCTCTCTGAAATCTTGCTCTTGGGTCCATCAGTGCCAGTAACTGCGTCACCTGCTCAGCTCCTCTGATCAGCTCTCTGGACCCATCAATAGGAGAAGATGGTCTCTAGGCTCTGTGTTCAGGGGCTGTGAGGGAGTGGTACTTCTGAAAAGTAGAGGGCCCCCCTTTCCTCAGTTTAGAGAGAAAACTAAGACAGCTTCTTTTCTGAATGTATTTTTCCCAAGGTAATCATCAGAAAAGTGTCCGTCTCTGTTGGCTGAGATATTTTTCTCCTTTTCAAATATCCTGTTGTTCTTTTCATGTTTATTGTTTCCTTTATGCCTTTTTGATAGCTTCTTTCTGAGACCTTGTAAGATATTTTGATTCTAAGGAAGGCAGATGTGAGACCCTCTATTATTCTGCCTCTTATTTTGATTTAAAGTTACAGGCTCCCCTATGGAAGAAAACAGTGAAAATACAGCACTGGAAGAAGAAGAGAATGTGGAAAGATGAGTAGGAAACTGTTTTATTGGAAAGGGAAAGAAGAATGATATTGGGCATTAACAATCAATGCCAGGGGCCACGAGTGACATTTAGATACTCCATTAACCCAATAATAATGCCTTGTTAGAAGGTTGTATTTCTTAAAGGTACATCAGCTACTGAAAGACAGTCTAAAACAGTGTTTTCTCTTGATATGTTGTCTAATTCAGTGTAGTCATCATCTTTTACATATTAATGACAGCTTAGCTTTATAACTGAGATCAGCAGAAGAGCTGGCATCAAATCAGGCCAGATTTTATCAGCATCCTTTAATATGATTCTTAGCCAAGATGGCGTTTGAATCCTGCATCCTCTAAAAATGAACGTGGATTCGACTGTTTTATTGGTAACCATGATCAGGGCAGTACATCAGCCAGGGTGTTCCATGTGGAAGTTACCTAGAGTGGGAGAGACAGCTGGGTTCAAGGAAGGCTTTGTTCTACTTCCTGCTCCATGACCTGCTTGCTGTGGATTTGGGATAGGTCACTGGTGATTGTAGCCATGCAATTAAAAGATGCTTACTCCTTGGAAGGAAAGTTATGACCAACCTAGACAGCATATTAAAAAGCAGAGACATTACTTTGTCAACAAAGGTCCGTCTAGTCAAGGCTATGGTTTTTCCAGTAGTCATGTATGGGTGTGAGAGTTGGACTATAAAGAAAGCTGAGCACCAAAGAATTGATGCTTTTGAACTGTGGTATTGAAGAAGACTCTTGAGAGTCCCTTGGACTGCAAGGAGATCCAACCAGTCCATCCTAAAGGAGACCAGTCCTGGTTGTTCAGTGGAAGGACTGATGTTGAAGCTGAAACTCTGATACTTTGGCCAGCTGATGAGAAGAACTGACTCATTGGAAAAGATCCTGATGCTGGGAAAGATTGAGGGCAGGAGGAGAACTCAGGGAGTAAACTCCAAGAGTTAGTGATGGACGGGGAGGCCTGGCATGCTGCAGTTCATGGGGTGGCAAAGAGTCAGACACAACTGAGTGACTAAACTGAACTGAACTTTCTTGAGTCTTATCTATGAAATGGGAGTAAAATTAGCTACTCTGTTGACCCAACAGTGCTATTTGGAAGTGTACAATGGGGTTGCCCCCAAAGGTACATTTTGTAAACTTTTTAAAATTATATGTGTCAGCCCCTGAAAGACCAGAGGCACCCTCTTGCTGGACGAATAGCTCCATGTTGGCTTAAGTTAGGAGTCCAGGTTAGGAGTTTCTGTGTGTAACAGGTGCTCAGCTCATGGGACTGACTGGATGGCATGGTTGCTGGGCCTGAGCATCACCCTGAAGGAAAGAGTTTACAATCCCATTTAGGACACAGATAAAAAGTGACAAGCCACTCATTCAAAAGGTCAAAACAAGTTCACTTTAAAGACAAAGAGGCATTTTATACTCTTGCCTGTGTCTCCATTTTAAAAGTGGGAAAATCCTTCAAAGATAAATTTACTTAAGCCACAGTTAGAGGCATGGAAAACCTATAATCATAATATAATATCTTCTGAATATTTATTGCTGTAACTGGACATATGCATCATTTCTTTTATTCCTCACATCATTCTCTATAAAGTAGCAGGAGAGATCATTTAAGATTTAGGGAGATATGTCCTAGAACCATTTGTCTGAGGAGACATCCCTGTAATTGGTGGAGCAGTCATGTGAAAGCAGGTCACCCAGAGCACTGCTTGTTACTGTTACTTAGAGGAAAGGCTAATAAAATAACCATTTATTTAAAGTGGTTTGTTTGTTTTGTTTCCCTCCTGATAGAAATATGACAGTATAGTGTGCAGAAATCTACCCGGGAGTCTGGGCTATACTTATCCAAGGGCAACATCAAGAGCAAGTATGATGTTAAGATCTTTTTATTCTCTACTGATCAAATAATTTTAAAATAGAATTTCCTTTTCCTGAGGCCTGCTAGCCACCTTCTATTTCCCAGCCCTCGCCCCTTGTAGCTTCATTTTTCTTCCTCTTGTTTAGATAGTAACCCTGATCAAAGACGATTTGCCTGCTGGCTTTCAAGGGAGGTTAGCAAGTGTCAGAACGTGATAAATGTTTGATTGTATATTAACACCATTTTAATTATGAAAACTAAAATTTAAATTAAAATGCCCAATTTAAATCTCTCCCAAAGTTAGTCTGTTGTATGGTTCTCTGGGGCAGAAGGAGAGGGTATTCTCTGACCTAATTCCACAGAAGGAGTGAGGGATCTTATTCCCTGACAACCAGGTTTCCTTGGTTTTTATACAATGGCGTCTTTCTCAATCTCTACTAAAAAACAATCCTCCAAGTTTTAAAAGACACAGTCTGGAACCTAAGTCACTTGACCCATGGGTTGAAGACATATTGTTTAGCTATAAAAAACCAGAGTAACTGATGAAGCCCCAGATAAGCCTTCAAGCTACAAGGTAGCTTTGTTTTAAAACTGGATTCTTTGACACATTAGAAATTCAGTAAAAGAGATAAAGCATTCGGCCTGGGTTCTGAATAGACCATGATCACTGGGCAATTGCTCAGTTCTCAATACGGACACCAGCGAATACAGTGGAGTGCTCCTGGCCGGGCTGGTGACATCAAGCTGCCACCAGTACATGAGAAGCCCCTTCTCTGTTGAGGGTTTCCAGCATTCTGTGCAAATGCCTGATATTCTTTATAGAGACAGGAAATTAGGGAGCAGCTCTTTGCATGCCAGGCTGACCATCATCTTCTTGTGGTCTTCACTATTATTATGATTAGAGTAGATTACAAGAAAGTCAGGGATGCCCACGTGTGTGCATGTGCACACATATACACATGCACACATACGCGCTCGCATATGAGCACACACTCTACTTTAAAATGTAGCTGAGGAAAAAGGCAGCAGTGCAAAAGCCCCTCTACTGCCTTTTTCTTGTCTCAAGTCCTGGCAAAAGAGAGGTTTTTTGCAATGCTTCTGTCCATGGCCTGTCTTCTGAGACAGCCCCAGTGTGTGCTAATGCTTGAGGCTTGCATAAAGCTATGTAGGGAGTGGTTTCTTGGTTTAACTATCTTTAGCTAATTTTAGCTATTTAGCTGGTAATTAGGCTTGTCGTTTTGCTTAATGTATTTTCAAGAGGAAGAAAGGTAAGTACATGATCCTAATGAGAGTTCCTTTGGAGGCCAGGCTCTCTAGGTTTTGACCTGCACACATTTGAGCAGCCAGCACTGTGATGTGAAAAGACAAGATAGTCCTGTGTGGCCTTGCTTTGTTTCTCTCGCAGTTGTCCTTGTCTCATGGGAAGGACCCTTTCTAAGGACCTGCAGCTTCCTGTGTGTTGTAGGTTACTTTTTCCTTCCATTTTCAATGTAACTAGTGAACTAAAGACTGTTGTATATTCATTTCACAGCTGAGGGCACTGAGGCCCAGAGAGGTGAAGTACTTTGCTCAAGTTTGCACAGCAAGTTAACTGGCAGAGCTTCCTGTACTGTCTCTAGATCTCTGAAACTAACCAATATGTTGTTCTACTGAACCCTCCTAAATTCAAGTCACAAGAAACTGTATAATTTCTTTCCCATTTAATCAGAAACTAATGATAGTACTCTGCTTAGTCATTCATTTATTTAATCACAAAATGTTTATTTATTACTGGCTTTAGTCCATTCGGACTGTGGTAACAAAACACCCCAGACCAGTGGCTTATAAGCAAGAATTTATTGCTCATGGTGCTGGAGGCTGAGAAGTTCAAGGTCAAGGTGCGAGCATAGGTGAATGAGGGACCTCTTCCTGGTTCATAATATAGGGGAGGAAATGTAATTTCCCTCTATCTTGTGAATTCTTGGCTGAGACCCTGTAATAAAAGACAGATTAACAAGTAAAAACAAACAAAAGTTATTACCATGTGTACCTCACATATATATGAGAGATACTCAGGGCAAAATGAGTAGCTCCCAAGGTGGCTTAGAATTCAGAATTAAATAGCATCTTAATAGCGAAGGAGGAAGGGAGATGTAGGTGTCTTCAGTTCAGTTCAGTTCAGTCGCTCAGTCGTGTCCAACTCTTTGTGACCCCATGAATGGCAGCACACCAGGCCTCCCTGTCCATCACCAACTCCTGGAGTTCACTCAAACTCATGTTCGTCGAGTTGGTGATGCCATCCAGTCATCTCATCCTCTGTCGTCCCCTTCTCCTCCTGCCCCCAATCCTTCCCAGCATCAGGGACTTTTCTGATGAGTCAACTCTTCGCATGAGGTGGCCAAAGCTTCAGCATCAGTCCTTCCACTGAACAACCAGGACTGGTCTCCTTTAGGATGGACTGGTTGGATCTCCTTGCAGTCCAAGGGACTCTCAAGAGTCTTCTCCAAAGCCACAGTTCAAAACCACCAATTCTTTGGTGTTCAGCTTTCTTCACAGTCCAACTCTCATATCCATACATGACAACTGGAAAAACCATAGCCTTGACTATACGGACCTTTGTTGGCAAAGTTATATATCTGCTTTTGAATATGTTATCTAGGTTGGTCATAACTTTCCTTCCAAGGAGTAAGCATCTTTTAATTTCATAGCTACAGTCACCATCTGCAGTGATTTTGGAGCCCCCCAGAATAAAGTCTGACACTGTTTCCACTGTTTCCTCATCTATTTCCCATGAAGTGATGGGACCAGATGCCATGATCTTAGTTTTCTGAATGTTGAGCTTTAAGCCAACTTTTTCATTCTCCTCTTTCACTTTCAACAAGAGGCTTTTTAGCTCCTCTTCACTTTTTGCCATAAGGGTGGTGTTATCTGCATATCTAAAGTCATTGATATTTCTCCCAGCAATCTTGATTCCAGCCTCTGCTTCTTCCAGTCCAGTGTTTCTCATGATGTACTCTGCATAGAAGTTAAATAAGCAGGGTGACAATATACAGCCTTGACGTACTCCTTTTCCTATTTGGAACCAGTCTGTTGTTCCATGTCCAGTTCTAACTGTTGCTTCCTGGCCTGCATACAGATTTCTCAAGAGGCAGATCAGGTGGTCTGATATTCCCATTTCTTTCAGAATTTTCCACAGTTTATTGTGATCCACACAGTCAAAGGCTTTGGCATAGTCAACAAAGCAGAAATAGATGTTTTTCTGGAACTCTCTTGCTTTTTCCATGATCCAGTGGATGTTGGCAATTTGATCTCTGGTTCCTCTGCCTTTTCTAAAACCAGCTTGAACATCAGGGAGTTCATGGTTCACATATTGCTGAAGTCTGGCTTGGAGAATTTTGAGCATTACTTTACTAGCATGTGAGATGAGTGCAATTGTGCAGTAGTTTGAGCATTCTTTGGCATTGCCTTCCTTTGGGATTGGAATGAAAACTGACCTTTTCCAGTCCTGTGGCCACTGCTGAGTTTTCCAAATTTGCTAGCATTTTGAGTGCAGCACTTTCACAGCATCGTCTTCCAGGATTTGAAACAGCTCAACTGGAATTCTGTCACCTCCACTAGCTTTGTTGGTAGTGATGCTTTCTAAGGCCCACTTGGCTTCATATTCCAGGTTTTCTGGCTCTAGGTAAGTGATCATACCTTCGTGATTATCTGGATTGTGAAGATCTTTTTTGTACAGTTCTTCTGTGTATTCTTGCCACCTCTTCTTAATATCTTCTGTTCTGGTAAGTCCATACCATATCTGTCCTTTATCAAGCCCATCTTTGCATGAAATATTCCCTTGGTATCTCTAATTTTCTTAAAGAGATCTCTAGTCTTTCCCATTCTGTTGTTTTCCTCTATTTCTTTGCATTGATCGCTGTGTCTTAGGAGAGAGTAAATGCTTTTTAGGAAAGATGAATGGGCCCTCAGAAGTGACAGGAGGTGTAATAGTTAGTGACAAAGTGTATCTGGGTGTGGCATTGACTTCTAGTCTCTTTCCCTCTGATAGGATACATCCTCCCTGGTTGATGGAATTCCTGGGATGGTATCTATGAAAATTGAGTTCCTTTAGAAGGATTAGTCTTTAGATGGATTCAAGGGAATTTCTTGGAATAAAAATACTCCCTGTATTTACTGCTTTTCAAGAGCCTACAGCTTAAAATAATCCACATATCACAGCAGTATATTTGGGGGTGAAATGTTCTGCTACCTGTCCATAGCCAACACCTTCTTGCTGTGTCTCCACAAGGTCGTAAGGGACTGGAGAGCTTCTGCAGCCACTTTTACAAGGTTACTAATCCTATTCCCAAGGCTCCACCCTTATGGAGGGTCCACCCTAATCACCTCCTAAAGACTCCAGCTCCTGAAAACATCAAATTAGGCTTGATGGCACAGAAGAGATGAAGATTAAAACAAAACACAATTCTCCCTTCCTTTAATAAGTACAAACAGTTAATAGCCAACATTATTTTTGCCCTATGGACCAGGCACTGTTTTAAACATTTTATATACATGAATATGGTGAATTCTCAGAGCATCTCTGTGCTAAATACTATTGTTATTCTCATTTTACAGATGGCAAAAAGGAGGCATAGATAAGTTAGTGCCTTCCTCTAAAATTACACAGCTAGAGCAAGGCAGACCCAAGATCTGAACCCTTTCTGACACAGCCTGTCCTCTCCACCACAGGCTTCTCTCTTTCAAGGCTGGCACCCTGATAAAGGAGATAGATGTGTGCCTGAACATCTCTGCTGCAACAGGAAAGCACTGCATGACCAACACAAAGGGGAGGTTATGCTGTTGTGGGAGGTTTATTATCTGGGCCTTGAAGGATGAATAGGAATTGGGATCAATGACAGGTAGGTAATGTGATTTCCTTCATAAGCAAATCCTCTGATGGCTGGGCTCAATGATCATTATTCCTAGTATACTTCATGATTTATAAAACATTTTCAAAATTTTGTAAGGGAGGCAGGATGAATAATATTATCCCATTTTAGAGAGTGGGAAGCAGGGGCTCAGTAAAAAGAATGGACTTGCCCAGGGTCACATACTAGAGTCAGTAGAAGAATCAGGACCGGAACCCTTAATACTGACCCCATGGTTCCCATCTCTGCCGTCTCAAGAAAATTATTTGCTATACACCTGTTTTGGCCCCAGTGAGTTTCATGCTAGGTGGTGAGAAGGTCACTATTCTTGAATGAAAACAACTCAGGGTTCCCGGAGGTAGCAGAAGCAGCCTGTCCTACCTGTCCTATCTGGAAGGACAGAGGCTCCCCCTCCACAGAACCAGGCAGGTCTGCCCAGACGCCCAACTTATCTATTTGCAGGGAGGGAGTTGTTGAGATAAACTAAGATAAACTGGTTCTTGGCATCAAAGACCTCTAAATTTGTGCCTGCACTTGGCTCAGAGAATTTATGGCTAATTTCAGAAATTTTGCTTTCACTTCATTCAATCAAACTGGTTTGTGTGGTGAAGCTATAAGCCAAAACAACAGCTTCAAAAGAGGAAAATGTAATTCAAAGACCAGGTTGCTTCAGCTCCATAATGCCAAGTGATTGGTTGGAATGATTTTGTACCATGAATAGTCTCCCACTCCTCCTCCCAAGAAATTTCTGTTCCAGCCAAGTCGGTCAGTTTCCTAGTCCCTGAATGTGCTGCAAACATTCTCATCACTGAGAATTTACTCTTACTTCTAGTGTTTTCCCATCCTACAGTCAGCCTCTGCTTTTTCCAGGTCAGGCCCTCCTCTGAAATCCCGCTCATGGCAGCCTGTCTCTGAGACTTTCTCTCGGTGCCAGCCCTGAGGTCTCTTTCCCTGCCTTGGGTTCCTGCAATTCTTGCAAAGCCATCCCACATGGTATATGCTCTCCCTGCCCAGTATGCTTATCATCTATGTTTGCGTCTGCCCTCTCTTCATCTATGCAGGAGATGGAGTTCCAGGGAGGAGGAGCTCAAGTCCATGCTCGAATCCTCTGAGAAATGTCACCTCCCTCTGGGCCCTCCATCCTGAATGTGGCCAGGGGAGGAAACTGACTGGCGATGGTCTGGTTGATCCCTAGCAGGCTTGTTTTTAAATGGCAATGCTCTAGCTGCCGAGAGTTCCAATAAGTAAAGAGTTGCTCTAGACTCCTGCTTGGAGGCAGCTGGGAATCAGAATTATCAGATCACCACTAGCATAAACCTTATTAGACAGCTTTTCCACTGATTTCATTCAACTGATGAGGATTTTGTAGCCCAAAGATTGACTGTATCTTTGTTCGAATTCTCTCAGAAAGTTATAAACTGAGGCCCCAAGATTCCTTGTCTGGGTCCCAGGGCTCTTTTACCATCACAATCCCTAATCCTTATAAGATGTCTGGCTTCCTGACATCGTCTAAGGATAAAAACCTCCTTTATTTCTTCTTTAGTTATCCATTCTTTGATTATCAATCCTCAGTTAAGGATTTTTTTTCTATAGCCTAAAGAAACTCAGCTTCCTATGATTGAAAGAAAATAATACTCATTGTAATCTCATACGCTCATCCTAGTACAAGCCACTGTAGAAAGCCTAAGATATTTTAGATGCAATGTTTACTTGTAAAATACGTATGGATGAAACTGTTAGCACAAACATAAAGCAGTAAGTGATCAATGTCCTGTCTGCATTAACTGGTCAAACAAACTACAAAAACAGTTCCTCAGAAAGACCTTTCCTATAGGAGTCAGCCCTGGGCAACTATGGATAAAAGCCAACTTTGGTTGGCAAATGACAAAGCCAGGATCCAGGGTCACTGTGAATCAAGGGACTTTCGTTGAATTTCCAAGGATGGAGATTTTGGGAGAGGCAGGGGATGTTTCTGCGGACAGCCACCAATGCTGGCTGCTGCCCTCATCACCATGGCATGTAGACAGCTTTGATTTGTGTCCAAGATGTGCCAAGCGAGGGGACATCTCTGTCCTCTTCCGTAATTCCTTGTGTCCTTTTACTGATGGATGTGGAATGTCATAGCAACATCCACTGCAGAACTACTGTGGCAAATCAGTTTGTAGGTTAGTTGAGTAGTGCGTGTTTTTAACACACAATGCTACTTTAATAAATGTATCTGTTCCCAGTGTGTGATTATTGATGCTTCTTTCTTCCCTTTGCCTAAAAGATCAAGGTTCCACTTTATACCAAAAAGGTAGTCTATCACACTCATGTTGGAATAAGGTTTGGCTGTCCCCACCAGTTCATGCTGTATCCATCCCCACGCATGTGACATGAAATATGCATTGTCCTTGAAAGCCTTCCATGTGCTATAGCAATAGACACATTGGCCCTGTCTATTAAAAGATGCTCATAACATACCAGTTTGACTGTGGTTATTATAATTTAAAATGCCTATTCGGTAAACAATTTGAAAAAACAGGGTTGAAGAAACCCAAGTCTTCAGGACTTGGGATGCACTTCCTTTTTCTTCCCCCTTTTATCGGTACGTATAAAATATGCGAATTACATTAGAAGACTGTTCTCTCAGAGTCTCTAGGGAGTCTGCTCTGCTCTTTCAGGTCAGCGAGGATGGCTTCACATGATCTCTGTTACAGTGTTTCCAGTGCGGGTCTTTTGGCCCTCCCCATAGATGCATTTGGTTTAAGCTTGTAGGTGTGTCTGGCTGGGTTTCCAACAAGGGCCTATGTCTTGCACTTGTAATCTCCCTGCTCCTCCAGCAGGTAGCACAGTTTCTTACAAACTGCAGAATTAAGAAGACATGATAATTACTTAATAACTGAAATGCTTTTCTAATTACTTGACATCCTGACCCACGGAAAAGATGACCCAGAGATCAGATTATTTGGGGTTTTATCTTCTCTGCAAATGAAAATTTAATGATGCAGAATAGCTTTCCAACCTGTGGGCCACTGACCCCTGAGAAGATGGAGGAGTTATTTCAAGGAGATTTCAATATGTACATAAATATTTTCTTCACAAACACATGAGGAAAGTACAAATAGCATCATTTGGACGCTTCCAACTACTCTGCCATTTTCACAGCATTTATTTTTGTTATTTTACTTATTTTAGCATATTTATGTATTTGTTTATTGGCTCCAAGGCATGCAGAATGTTAATTCCCCAACCAGGGATCAAACCCATCTCCCTGTAGTGGAAGCATAGTCCTAACCACTGGACCACCAGGGAAATCCCTATTTATTTATTTATTAAAATGTGTGGTGAGTGAGTCGATGACTGAACAAATCTTCTGGAAGCTGTATTTTATTTAATTATTTTTCATTATTTTTTGGCTGCACTGTGTGGCATGTGGGATCTTGGCTCTCTGACCAAAAATCAAACGTTGGAAGGATGGAGTCCAACCACTGGACTGCCAGGAAAGCACCCTTCTGCAGCATTTAGCTTACGGCTTTGGAACTTTTGTTAAAATGCAAACCTTAGGTGATGGTGGGTCTGCATATTTGGAGGGCGTGATCATTCTTCAGGCAGTAAATGAAAAATCTACACTTGGTGTTGGGAGCAAAAGAGGAGACAGCGTGTGAGTGCCTAAGGACAGAGAGTAGCTTCCCTACAGGTGCTACCCCTGGGAGCCCTGAGCTGCAGGCGACACTTCGGATAGGCTCTCAGTGGACTCAGCTGCTGAAGACAAGGGCTCTGAGGCTCACGAAGTTCAAGAACCATCTCGGGTGAAGGTTCCTGTTCCTTATTTCATTTAGGAATGTGGATTAGCCCACTCATTAGCACACTATCATGGACCGAGGCACGCACTGTTAGAGAATACATGTGTTTCCTTTCCCTTGGGGAGTCAGTCGGAGACTGAGAGGCAGAAATCACCCCTGGGAGTCATTTCACAAACAGTCTTCATGGTCAAATACTCCCACCTGACCTGTGACAGGGGCTGGGAAAGGGCTGATCTGCTGGAGACGGAAGTGGCTCCAGGGAGGGATGGAGTGGAGGAGGCCAAAGCATTTCAGGAGCAACAATAAGGTCTGGGTGAGGGGCAGGAAAGAGCGTGGAGGTGGGGAGACAGGAGGCAGGGGTCAGCGAGCATGCGGTTAGGGAAGGTGTCTCAGGTCCCTGCCCCTCCGCAGGGCACTCAAGGCTGAGTCAGGTCAACAGACTATTTAATGTCATCACCGCTTCCCAGCTGAACGTGTTCTTCAAAGGTCACAGAATTTCACCCTCTTACACTTGGATGTCATCTCGTCTGACCATGGAGGAATCTCTACCTCAAGATTCTAAATAGCCTCGACTTGAATTCTTGCAGTGACCAAGAACCCACTGCTTCCCGAAGCCCTTGTTCCTCTGTGGATGGGTTTCAGTATCAAGGCTTTCCCCCCCAACTCTCTTCTCAAGGTCTCCCCCGTCAATCACAACCTTCTCCCTCCAACCGACCATGCACTACCCCAGACCTACCTGACCCCAGCACTTAACACACTTACACCCACTACTTGAAATTTAGAACTCTAAATTAGACCTGCTTCTCTGCCTAAGTCACCAGCTTAGGGTTTCTTATTATATTAATTGCTGTGTGTAACCGAGATGATTTTTTTTTTTCCTGCCAGCTTTCCCCTCAGCCTTATTATTGTTCAGAAACCATAAAACTGAAAACTGCATTTTTATGACTCCATGTGACCTTCAGAATTTTAGACACGGCTAACTCCTGCTTGGCTATAATATTTTGGCTCATTAATTTCAGAGAAGATATTCCGATTTATAATTTTATTAAGTTTCTGAGGATTCTTAATACTGTGTTTCTAAATATGATGAACTTCTCTCTACCAAATTTTAATTAAGGAGCATATTAAATCCTCAATTAATGCTTTCAGTAATGCATATTTAATATCCAATAACATTTGATCAGAATCCTTTTAGCGAGAAAGGGCCTGGGGCTTTCGGATCCTTGGTTTTCCCTGACCAGTAGGACAGCCATATCTTCCCACCAGCCTTTCTGAGCCCATCACAAGGCCCTGGTCATGAACACAATGAACACCTTCATTGCTATGGTAGTTGCCCCACTGGAGTAAGCATAAGCAAGAGGCACAGTGGAGATTTTCTGAACAAACTAGTCCACAGGGCATGGAGGAACTTCTAAAATGATGTACTTGAAAAATATTTTCTTTCCTCTTTTCAACTCTAATCCAATTCCTGATGCATAGAAATGGCATGCATTGATGTGGGTACCTACAAGCATATCCTGTAAAGGGCCGAGTGCTAAATATTTCAGGTGATGGCGGGCCCTTCAGCCTCTGTCCCAGCGGCTCAGTTCTGCTCTTAGAGCACAAAAGCAGCTGCAGGCAATCCATAGATGGGACTGGTGGCTGTGTTCCAATAGAACTTACTGATGGACATGGAAATTTGAAATTCAGATAATTTTAACGTGACATGAAGTACTATTTTAATTTTCCAACCATTAAAAAGCGTAAGAACAATTCTTAGCTTGTGATTTGGCCAAAGGCCATAGTTTGCCAGCACTTTCTTGAGTAGAACTAGTCCAGACCTGAGGTTAAGGGGGTCCAGGGTCTCATTCTATCTCTGCCACGAGGTTAGTGAGAGACTTGCAGAAACGCCACTGCCCTCTCTTGGGAACAAGATTTTCACTTGTAAAATAAATGTTTGGTCTAAATGGCATCTAAGATCTTTTTCTAAGGATATGTGATTTCTTCCACAGCAGGAACTTGCTCATATGCTGTTTCTAGAGGCCCCAAGACCCATCTGTTCTCATGTTCTTCTTGTTTCTTAAGCTACCCTGCTCTACCCCTGGAAGGCTAATCAGAAGAACAAAAGTCACCAGGCCCGATCAGGGATGTCCTAGGCTCATGGTCTGCACTTTGGGAGACAAGAGGTTCCTTCTGGACTTGGTTGCAACAGAAAAGATTTCTCCTTCTGCTTTCTTTGACTCCATTCTCCTGCAAGTTTAGAATCTTCATCCTGAAAACCCATCCAGGGAGGGCTGACCCTGGGAGAAGTTCATAAAATCAGAAGCAAACAGCACAACAGCCCTTCCAAGGGCTGAACTTCAGCTATATTCAAGCCCTTAAGAAGACCCAGCTTCCTCCAGCTTCCCACTTTGATTCTCTCTCCCTTCTTCAACCAGATCTGTCCCTTCATAGTCTGATGGTGATGGTGGTTTAGTCACTCAGTTGTGTCCAACTCTTGCAACTCCATGGACTATATCCCACTAGGCTCCTCTGTCCAGGGAATTTTCCAGGTAAGAATAGTATTCTTGGAGTGGGTTGCCATTTCCTACTGCAGGGGATCTTCCCAACCCAAGGATCCAACCACATCTCCTGCGAATCCTGCATTGGCAGGTGGACTCTCTACCACTAGCGCTACCTAGGAAGGCCCTTCATAGTCTACTTCCTGTGAACACCTACCCTCAGGATGAGGACATCATTTGATCATTCATGTTGGAGTAAGGATAGTTGTTGAAAACTTGTAACATTGGAGAAAGCTGGAGGAGTTGGGCTTTGATCGTTATAAAAGCAGATACTTAATGGAGCCTTACTATTTGCTGAGCTCTGTGTGTGCGTTTGCACATACACATGTATGTGTGTGTTTTGCCACCTAAGATCCCCATTTTGCAGATGAAGAAATAAAGGCTAAAAGAATATTAGCACCTTGGCCAAGAAGATCATCTGTTAAATGGCGATTTGAACCCATGTAGTCTGACTGTAGAGCTGCCACTCTTCCTGGAATGGTAAGATTTGGGGAATCAATAAGTGAAAGAAGAAAAGTATTTGAAAGAGCTTGCATGAACCACTGTATGTGGTTCATGCTGTGTAGCTGCCACACATCTTGTCTCTGGGGAGGTTGTCTCTCCAGTCACATGTCTTTCTTTCCTCATTCACAGTTTGCCAAGAGGGAGGGGGCTCATGTACTGGAATCTGGGAGATGATGTTCCTTAGAGCTGTTGGTTCTGCCTCCTTCTCTTCCTCTCTGTTACCTTGCCATCTCTTGCAGTAGCATTCATCCAGATGGCCAAATAATAATTTCATTATAAAAATAATTGGTTAACTAAAGCTAATATTTATGATTTATACTCAGAATTTTTTCTCTAGTTCTGAACATAGCAAAAACATAACACTTTAAAATGCCACTGAGGCCATCTGTTTGTTTCCTATCAGTTCTTGACGTCATTTGAGTGGTTCAGTTATTTTAGTGTTTCTATAATTGTGATCACACAAGGAGGCATTTCAGAGCGTTAGGACCACTGAACAAGGGACTGACTTGCAAGGCACTTAGAGGTCATGTACTTTACCCTGGCTTGTTCTCCAAGTACTTTTTTCTGACAGGTAGAGTTCAGCATACATTTTGGAGCTTCCTGATCAAGTGGTTGAGAGATTTTTAAAAATTTTTTAGTAGGAATTTCTTCCTCCTTCTATATGTCAATGAATTTCTCTAACCAGAAACATCTACCCCTGTGTCCAGGTTCT
Source organism: Aepyceros melampus (assembly GCA_006408695.1). NCBI lineage: Eukaryota > Metazoa > Chordata > Mammalia > Artiodactyla > Bovidae > Aepyceros > Aepyceros melampus. The sequence continues at coordinate 65,295 of SJXQ01000596.1, forward strand.
GCCCTCTGGACCTACACAGAATAAGGTGTGTGACATGAGCAGATGTTCCAAAATTTTAAAACTATGATCATGTCATTTTGGAGGCTTCCTTACTCCAGAAGGAACATCCTCTATTCCTTGAAATGCCTCTCCATCAATCTGGCATTGATAATGCACACTTTCCTAATCTTTCCCCTCCCATTGGCCTTCAGGCTCCTTTTAACATGGGTAACCGTAATTCTCAGAAGCACTTTAAGAATGTTCATCTCATCTGATTTTCACAACCATCCTGTGAATAGTGGGGGACACCATGATTCCCATTGTACAGGTGAGGAGACTGATATCAAGGCGGATGAACCCAGGTGTTCAGCTTCAATCCTTGTGTTCTTTACAGCCCAGTGAGGGGTGGCTCCCTGTCCAGTGCTCTTTTCTTTGCAGCCGAGTATCTGCTCATGCAGATACTGCATGAGCAGTAATAGAGGTGCTCAGAGCATTTGTTTTTATTTTATTTTTATTTTTTACTCATTTTAAATGAAATACCTCAGACAACATACTATAAGAATATAACCAATACCTTAACGTGTGTAGATATAGTTGACACGTGCACTGTGTCTGCGTGTAACAGTAAGGCGTGTGATCGTATAGTTCCCTGGAAGGGAACAGCCTCCACACTCAAGGAGATGCGATGGAGCACAGGAAGGCCACAGCAGTAGCTCAGGGGGAGTGTAAAGACTGTTGCTAGAGTTCAAGTCATAGAAATAGAAAGCCAACTCTGCTTTGAAGATGTGTGCAGAGAAGTGCCCTGCTGACCTAGGGGTGAGAAAAAGACCTCGGTAAGGATCTGAAGATTTGCCAGTCGGAGAGGATCAGGCAGTTATTTAGTTTTTAATTAGAGTAGCCTTGCTTTACACTGCTGTGTCAATTTCTACTATTTAGCAAAGTGTCTTGGAGAAGGAAATGGCAACCCACTCCAGTGTTCTTGACTGGAGCATCCCAGGGACGGGGGAGCCTGGTGGGCTGCCGTCTATGGGGTCACACAGAGTTGGACACGACTGAAGCGACTTAGCAACAGCAGCAGCAAAGTGTCTATTTAGCAAAATGTCTATTTAGGAGGTTTCCCTTTTCTCTGCACCCTCTCCTGCATTTATCATCTGTAGATTTTTGGTGGTGGGCATTTTGACTGAAGTGAGGTAATAACTCACTGGAGTTTTGATTTGCACTTCTCCAGTTTAGTGATGTTGAGCATCCTCTCATGTGTTTGCTGGCCACTTGTATGTCTTCTTTTGAGAAATGTCTACTTAGGTCTTCTACCCATGTTTTGATTGGGTTGTAAGTTTTTTCTTTTTCTTTTTTATATTGAGCTTCATGAGTTGTTTACATATTTTTGGAGATTAATTCCTTGTTAGTTGCTTCATTTGCAAATATTTCTAACATTCTAAGGGCTGTCTTTTTTTCTTATTGGTTTCCTTTGCTGTGCAAAAGCTGTTAAGTTTAGTTAGGTCCCAGGAATACTCCCAACCTCATTCTATGTGGCCACCTAGTACCAAAACCAGACAAAGATGGCACACACAAAAAAATTACAGGTCAATATCACTAATGAATATAGGCACAAAAGTCCTCAACAACATGCTAGCAAACCAAATTCAACAACACATTAAAATAGTCATATACTATGATCGGGTGGGGTTTATCCGAGGGATGCAAGGATTCTTCAATATATATAAATCTGTCAATATGATATAAGATGCAGAAATAGCTTTTAACAAAAGGCAACAATCATTTATGATAAAAACTCTCCAGAAAGTGGGCGCAGAGGGAACCTACCTCAACGTAATAACGGCCATATACAGCAAACCCACAACAAACATAATTCTCAACGGTGAAAAAATGAAAGCACTTCCTCTAAGATCAGGAACAAGACAAGGACCTCCACTCTTACCGCCATTAGTCAGCATAGTTGTGGAAGTGCTGGCCATGGCAGTAAGAGAAGTAAAAGAAGCAAAAGGAATCCAAATTGGAAAAGAGGAATGAACACTGCCCCTGTTTGCAGAGGGCATGATGCCATACTCAGGCAGTTATGAAAGCAGAGGCAGGTCAGCTCTTGCAGGAAGAAGCCAAGAGGATAGTAGAGCCCAGTAGGCTGAGTGCCAGCAAGTTGACTTGAGGGTTCCATTGAGGAGGCTCATAGGCTCATGGAATTTCCTGGTGGTTCAGTTGGTAAAGAATCTGCCTGCCATGCGAGAGACCCAGGTTCGATTTCTGAGTTGGGACGATGCCCTGGAGGAAGGCACGGCAACCCACTCCAGTATCTTGCCTGGAGAATCCCATGGACAGAGGAACCTGGCAGGCTACCGTACAAAAAGAGTCAGACACGATGGAAGTGACTTAGCATGCATGCATGCACAGAGAGCTAGAGCAAGAAAAGTGAAAAAGCATCATAGGTGTTGGTCTTTTCATTTGTTGTTGTTTAGTTCCTAAGTCATACCTGATTCTTTTGTGACCCCATGGTGTTAAAAAGTAGAAGTAAATATATGGTGGAAGGTCCATGGTGGTGAGTAGCAACATCAAAAGTTGAAGTAAAAAGTCAGAACCGTGGTAGGGAACCTCGAGTGCCAAGCAAAGGAGCCGAAACATCACCCAGTAACAATGTCAGGACACTTACACAATTTGTGATGGTTTAGGCATCACTAACCGAGTTGACTCACTGGAAAAGATTCTGATGCTGGGAGGGATTGGGGGCAGGAGGAGAAGGGGACGACAGAGGATGAGATGGCTGGATGGCATCACCGACTCGATGGACGTGAGTCTGAGTGAACTCTGGGAGTTGGTGATGGACAGGGAGGCCTGGCGTGCTGCGATTCATGGGGTCGCAAAGAGTCGGACATGACTGAGTGACTGAACTGAACTGAACCCAAATACTTTACCTCAATTATCTCCATATTCTTACCTCCATTTTATGCAGGAGGGAACTGGGCACAAAGAGGTTAGGAGACTTGCCCCAAATTTTCCAGCTAGTAAGTGGCAGAGTCAGGCTTTGGACCTCAGCAGGGTGGCTACAGTTCCTGGACTCCTAACCACTATGCCATATAGGATCTGGGGATTGCTGAGTAAAGACTAGTGAAAGACTCATAGTTTGTGTTTGTTTGTTTTTTTTAAATCTCAATGCCTGGCCTCACACTGAACATTCAGATTCCATGCATGTGAATGACTCTGGGTAAATCTGATGTGCACACATCTGGCTGACAGTCACTGCTCTCAGCATTAGGAACCATTAGGATTTTCTGATTAAGCCCAACATTAATCCCAAGGTTGAATGTTTGCATGAGGAAGTGTCACAAGCAAAGCGGTATTTTAGCAGAACTGATCTGGCCATTGTGCCTAGCAGAGACTAAGAAAGTCGAGAAAGCGGACGTGGGGAGAGAGTGGCAGACTGTTCAGAGGCCAAGTCTCGGGAAAGGAGGGATTGGGCCTGAAGAAGGGAGTTCAGTTCAGTCACTCAGTCGTGTCCGACTCTTTGTGACCCCATGAATCGCAGCACGCCAGGCCTCCCTGTCCATCACCAACTCCCGGAGTTCACCCAGACTTACGTCCATTGAGTCCGTGATGCCACCCAGCATCTCATTCTCAATCGTCCCCTTCTCCTCCTGCCCCCAATCCCTCCCAGCATCAGGGTCTTTTCCAATGAGTCAACTCTTCGCATAAGGTGGCCAAAGTACTGGAGCTTCAGTTTTAGCATCATTCCTTCCAAAGAAATCCCAGGGTTGATCTCCTTCAGAATGGACTGGTTGGATCTCCTTGCAGTCCAAGGGACTCTCAAGAGTCTTCTCCAACACCACAGTTCAAAACCATCAATTCTTCGGCGCTCAGCCTTCTTCACAGTCCAACTCTCACATCCATACATGACCACAGGAAAAACCATAGCCTTGACTAGACGGACCTTAGTCAGCAATGTAATGTCTCTGCTTTTGAATAAGCTATCTAGGTTGGTCATAACTTTTCTTCCAAGGAGTAAGCACCTTTTAATTTCATGGCTGCAGTCACCATCTGCAGTGATTCTGGAGCCCAAAAAAATAAAGTCTGACACTGTTTCTGCTGTTTCCCCATCTATTTCCCATGAAGTGATGGGGCCAGATGCCATGATCTTCGTTTTCTGAATGTTGAGCTTTAAGCCAGCTTTTTCACTTTCCTCTTTTACTTTCAACAAGAGGCTTTTTAGCTCCTCTTCACTTTCTGCCATAAGGGTGGTGTCATCTGCATATCTGAGGTGATTGATATTTCTCCCGGCAATCTTGATTCCAGCTTGTGTTTCTTGCAGTCCAGCGTTTCTCATGATGTACTCTGCATATAAGTTAAATAAGCAGGGTGACAATATACAGCCTTGACGTACTCCTTTTCCTATTTGGAACCAGCTAGGGCTATGTAAAGAGAGTCACGGATGTCTTCAAAATGGGAATATTTAGGGAGTGACAAGGTCCTCAAGACACTGAGAACATCTTAGTGGTTCGCAAGTAGGCTCCCATTCCAAGCCCTGCTCCATCTAGTACATGCTGTGCGACCACAGGGAAGCCAATTAATATTCCTGTACTTTGCTTGGTTCATTTGTAAAATAAAAATAAAAAGAGCACCTCCTTTGTTGGTGAGACATATATTCCCTAGTGGCTCAGACAGTAAAGAGTCTGCCTGCAATGCAAGAGACCAGGGTTCAGTCCCTGGATTGAGAAGAGTCCCTTTAGAAGGAAATGGCAGCCCACTCCAGTATTCTTGCCTGGAGAATCCCATGGACAGAGGAGCCTGGCAGTCTCTGGGGTTGAAAAGAGTCAGATACAACTGAGTGACTTCACTTTCAGTTTTCACATACATGTGTACACATATACTTCACTTTCACTTTTCACATAGTGTTTAGAGGAGTGTTTTGCTCATGGAATGTGCTCAGTAAATACTATCTTTTATTATCTTTATTGGTAGAAGAGGGAAATGGGTCTGTGGGCAATGTGAGAGACAATAAACTAAGATTTAGAGATTTTGGCCTTAGATGTGTTAAGATCTCTGATCCTACTACAGGCTACCTTCAGACTAGGGAAAAGAAACCCTGCTTTTTTCAAAATAACAGCAGCTTCATTTTCAATGAAAATGATGCTAATTACTGGGTATTGACCCAAGATGAATTTCTCTTTGATGAACTGCATACCGCTCTTCAAAAAACCTAGCCAAATCATCTCAAATACCAGGAAGTGTGGGGTAATGCAGTAAATTGGGGGAAAATGTGTATCAGAAGAAATTATTGCTACAAAAATATTTTCAGTAAGTTTGTTCCCTTCATAAATAGTGTGAATGGAATGCCTGAGCAATCAGCTGAAAGCCCGATCTTCTCTGTGGGCTAATTGCTCGTCTGGTTAGTGCAGAATTTAATTTGTGCTATTGTGCAGGCAAGGCTGAGAGCGTGAAATAAACAATGTGTGTTAATTTCACGTTTTCCAGTCTACTTAGCCAAAGAGAAAGCTTGGGCTCCTCTCAGGCCTCACCCCACCCCCTCCCCAGCTTCTCATTCTGGAACCAGCAGACCACAGAGGGGAGGGATATTTGCTAACTATAGGTGTGGGATTCTTGCTGCAAGACCAAATGCTCAGGAAAGCCAGCTGACCTGGGCAGTGAGGCTGGAAAGAAACACACAGAGCTCCCTCACCCACTCCACACCTAGGGCTGGTGCTGAGATTTTTCTTCTGAGAAGAATGGGCATCTGCTGGGACCCAGGCAGCTGGCTCTACATTCTCATGTTCAAGGGTGCCTCTGATCTCCTGTGGCGCTGATTTCATCAGAGCAAACAGAGCTACCCAACTGAACAATATCTGTGCTGAATGGATTAACTGGATGAGATGAGAGGATCCTTCTCCACTGAGGGCAGCAGAGGTAGCTTTATGGAGAAGCAGAAGAGATGCTCCCTCTAGGCTGAAACTTGAGGGAGCTTAAGCAGGCCTCCCCTGCCCCTTGCCTCCCTCCTACTCCACTCTAAAAATCAGACAAGTCAGAAGAGCTGGGCTTCTTTCCCTGTCACTGAGGTGTGAGGCCCAGGAGAAAGGACCTACTTAGGCTTGGGGTGGCAGTCAGTAGCTTGACCAGTCAAGGATGTAAGCAGAGACTTCAGTCAGGCTGCCTGAATTCAAATCCTGGTTCTAGCCAGTTGCATGAGTTACTTATCCCTCTCAATTTCCTCGTTAATAAAATGAGGATAAAAATAGCACACACTTCACAAGGATATGAGTATCACAATAGTTAATATAAGTGAAGTGCTTAAAATAGGACCTGGCAGAATGTAAGTGCTCAGTATATGTTAGTTATTATTAGTGTTAGTTTAGAATATTCTAAATGTCTCACCTGTTTGTACTGTTTGTATTACATGAATGTTTGGGTGTGTGATCAGATATTCCTATTCCCCCCAGAAAGGAGGAGCTCTGTTGTCTTGCCTTCACTTGTTCATCTGTGCTGCTTGTATTATTAAAATCTAGGGAGGGAATTCCCGTATTTGGAAATGCTTGAGGTGCTCTTTTAATTGAGAGAAGAGCATGAAAACTAAAGTCATTGATGGAAATCCTCGTGAAGGTAGGAAGTTTGCCTTGACTCTGCCTCCCTAGGGACAGCACAGAGGGACACACAGTGCATTTTGGATGCACGGAGAACCACCAGAGGTCCAATGAGTAAGACCAGATTGCAAGGCTACAGAGGCCAAAAGACTGAGTGGAAAAAAAATCTTACGCTTCAGGCCTTCCTTCATCATGCGGATGGCTGACATTTCTTTTCAGGAGAAACCTAGGTCAGTCTTATTTTAATTCAGTGGCGTGAGGAAAAGCCGCCCTACCCTGGCCTGAGACATCACTGTATGAGCTCCCCATGGAACCTTGATAAAGGCTCTGCCCCTGCCTTGGACTGGCTACTGTCCCATACACTGCAGATACCAAGGTTGTGTCCCCAGGGAGGCTGGAATCCATCCTGCTCCTTCCTATGCTACACTAGGCCAGTGAGGGATTGAGGGCTCACTCCAGGTCACACAGCTGGGATGTGACTTCGGACTTGAGTCCTCTTCTCTCTCCGCTATACTGATCTACTCCTCCAAAAAGTAAGGGGTATTTGTCCTAAAGAGCCTGTTCTACTGGCTGCCCGTAATGAGAGGGGGAAAAAAGCCCATTTTATAACAGTATAAGCTGGAGCTGTGTAACCTGAAGATGAAAGAACAAAAACACATTCATGGTGTTGCAATTGTGGACTTGGAGTCTCAGAAAAGCAATATTATCAATAAAGTGGCCAGTAGCCATAGAGAGCCTAGTGCATGCAGGTTCCTGGGCTGGAGTCATGGGGCGGGTACAGAGGTGAGAAAGAGGCTGTCCCTGCCTTCTGGGGCATCCAGACTCCAGGAGAAGATAAAGTGAGTATCCACGGAAGAAGACTTTATGTTAGCATGTGGCAGCTATTACCAGAGCTGCACGGACCAGATGTGACTTAGAATTTGAGAGGAGGTTAGAGTCTGTTAATGCCAGGAGGGATTTAAACCAGAGATAAGAGAAGCAGTTAAGAAGTGACCCCAGGAAGTACATCATTGGCTGCCTGACAACAAGAAGAACTGTATCTCGCTGCAGGGAGGAGCCCTAAGGGAAAGCTTTCCACAGCAGGGGACATTAGGGAGGGGCCTCAGGCAGAAAGAATCTGAATCTTGGAGGACTGGAACAGGGAATCCCAAACAGGAGAAATGTCAAGATCAAAGGCACAAGAAAAGGTAGGACTATCACAAATCTGTCCTCAGTTGTAGTCTAATTGGAAAGGTCATTTGGCTCTGAAGACAGACAGACTTTGACATTCACAGATGGAAAAGATGGTTGTTTAAGTGCTTCATGCAGCAGAAGGACTGGGGTAGAAAGGAAGTGGGATTAGAATGAATACACTGCCGGGACACGTTTCTCCATGACTCCCCTGCCTAGCCAACACTCACAGATTGGACAATGAACCATGAGTTGAGCTTTATTGGACAGGTAGAACAAGGGACTGGGAACGTCCTTGACTTGATGAGACCTGCGAAGATCCCCTGATTAACCATCTCCTCCTAGCTCAGAACCATCCATGGCCTATGTATGCTGTTACTCCTCGCTTGGGACTTAAGGGTTTCCTGAAAGGTGTGTTGGCAGGAAGAGGGAGGGAATGAGGTGAAACCTACAGTAACCCTTCAACTTCCCCCACAATCTTCAAGCAGGCATGAGATGAGAGTTTCTGCTCTTTAAATTTCCCTTGAAGTCCACTTGCAAATACTTTCATCTAGATACAAATACATCAAAGAAGAAGGTAAGAGGCAGAGAAGGAAAAGATAGCACACAGTGCCTCCAGGAAGCCCTATTTCATCATCCATTCGAGTGAGAAGCTGCCCTGTGAGAATGTGAGAAGCCCGGGAGGGGGCTGCCATTAATTGCGGTCCATACTCAGGAGTGGTTCACGCTGTCGGACATCTCTTGGTGCCCGCTTCCTGGAAGCAGTCACCTCTGGAAGAAGTAGGAGGTCTACACTCAAAGACTCTGGGAGAAACATGTGCGACCTCCCTCCCATTCTATTTCTTCTCTGCCTTGGTAGCTGTGGAGAAAAAAAAAGAAAAACAGAGGAGGACACAGAAGTGGGGGGCAGGCGGGTACTCAGGGCGACTTCTCTGACCCCACAAGTTTTAGCAGGTTGAGGTGGGTTCTGTCTCCACTTTCCTTCCTGAGAAAGCCCAAGAAAGATTTACCTGATGTGTCGATCCAAAAAGACCCTCTAGTCAGTTAGTTAGTTCGGAGAAGGCAATGACATCCCACTCCAGTACTCTTGCCTGGAAAATCCCATGGACAGAGGGCCTGGTGGGCTGCAGTCCATGGGGTCGCTAAGAGTCAGATACGACTGAGTGACTTCACTTTCACTTTTCACTTTCATACATTGGAGAACGAAATGGCAACCCACTCCAGTGGTTCTTGCCTGGAGAATCCCAGGGTCAGGGGAGCCTAGTGGGCTGCCGTCTATGGGGTCGCACAGAGTTGGACACGATTGAAGTGACTTAGCAGCAGCAGCAGCAGTCAGTTAATTAGTTCAGTCACTCAGTCGTGTCCAACTCTTTGCAACCCCATGGACTGCAGCACGCCAGGCCTCCCTGTCCATCACCAACTCCCGGAGTTTACTCAAACTCATGTCCCTTGAGTCAGTGATGGACCCTCTAAAGTAAAGGAAGTGACAGGTGACAGGAGGCTGCCTGCCACTGCCATGCCCAAGAGGGTAAGCAGAGGAAAGAGGGAAGAGCAGGTCAGAGCAGGAGGAACACAGGCCTCAAGGGTCCAACTGGGCTTGCCTAAAAGTGGCACAGCTAGTTATTCTGCTAAATGAATCAACCTGCCTGGCATTTGAAAGCTTCTAACATGTAAAATTTATGCTTTTGAACTGTGGTGTTGGAGAAGACTCTTGAGAGTCCCTTGGACTGCAAGGAGATCCAACCAGTCCGTTCTGAAGGAGATCAGCCCTGGAATTTCTTTGGAGGGAATGATGCTGAAGCTGAAACTCCAGTACTTTGGCCACCTCATGGGAAGAGTTGACTCATTGGAAAAGACTCTGATGCTGGGAGGGATTGGGGGCAGGAGGAGAAGGGGAAAATGGAGGATGAGATGGCTGGATGGCATCACTGGCTCAATGGGCGAGAGTCTGATTGAACTCCGGGAGTTGGTGATGGACAAGGAGGCCTGGCATGCTGCATTCATGGGATCGCAAAGAGCTGGACACGACTGAGCGACTGAACTGAACTGAACTGAACATGTAAAATTGGGTTGGTGGTGTACATTGAAAGAAACTGACTGCTTGAATGTGCCTGAGAATCAGGCAAAGATTTCTTTTCCTTGGGGTTCCTAATACCAAGAGAGCCTGAATTGTGACTCCTTATGATGCTTGGACCTCCCTGGACTTTTGAACATCTCCAAATGTAGATGCTGATCTCTGAGATGAAGAAACAAGAAGAAAATAGCTCGGCCCTGTGAGGTCACCAACTCTCATGGGTGACCTACATGACTCATTCCTATGCTGAGCCTCTCCAAGTAGAACTGCCCATTCCCAAGACTTTTCTATCTTTCCAGAAACAGTTCAAGGCCTCTGCTCCATGAAGTTAACTTCAAGTAGCCAACACTAATCCATGCATTCTTTTCCCAAAGGCCCTCTAGTGAAAGCTCCCACTTGAGAAGAGTTCCTAGGCCCTGCGTTACTCATGGTTTTCCTCATTTATGTTCACATCAAATCTATGAAATGGAGCATTTCTCTACTGATTAAAAAACTAAAACTTGAAGATACTAAGGAATCTGAGCTACAGTCAAGCTGATTCCTGGATCTGAGCTCTGACCACTGCCTTCGAGTGCCTCTTCCAGTCTTAGCTATGTGCCCTGTAGCTTTAGTATTAAAACCCTACCTTGGGTTATATCTGACATTTCTGGACTGCGTAGGAATATATATACATGCTTTCTTCAGGGAACTTGCAATATAGATAGACAGATAAAACATTTGAAAAGATCATTAAAACCCAGGGTACATGTACTCACACTGTATCATAATACCAAGCAATATTTACTGAGCATCTAGCAAGTCCCAAGTATGGCACTGAGCTCCTAAATGTCTCAAAAGAAAGATGCCTCTGCCCCAGTGAAGCTTAGAGTTCACTGAGGGAGTTGGACCTTAGTGAAGAAGTTTGCAAATGGCTATATATTAATAATTTACAGTGTGATTGTTAGGGGAAAAGCTGTATGTTGTGAGAGAGAATAGTGGGGGGCCTGATTTAGGTGGAAGGTCAAAGAAGGCCTCCCTTCCAAAGTGTCATTTTAGCAGAGATTTGAAAGATGGGCCAGAGCGGGTAAAACTTAAAAAGCTTGGGATCTGGGATGGAATAGCTCCTGGTCAGAACCTTCAGACAGAAAGAAGCGTGGAGCTTTAGAGAAACACCTAAGCAAGGCAGCCAGCTGTGTGCCCGCGGCTCTCCCATCCTTTTCTGGGCCTCACACTCTGAATGCTCAGGGCTTAGCAGATGGCTCCCGTTCTGTCTGCACCCCTGCTTTATTTCTGCAACATTATCCACAGCTTCAATCTGAGCTTGACCTCTTGCTTTGTTCATTTTCTTCTCTCAGTCATGATGGGAGCTTCCGGACCATTGGACAATGGGACTTATGGTTCATCTCTCTAAAGAGGGGGCCACTGGGGCCAACAGAGACCCTCCGGAGAGCTCTGCTTCTGGTTTCATCTCCCCTTCTCCAGCCTCTGCGGGAGCTAGGACCTGGGAAGACTGTAAACTGTATACATTATTTCCTTTTTGATTAGGTGAATAAATAACTTGATTGAGACGCGCCTCTTTGGAGGACGATGCTGGCAGGCTTCCAGGAGTGGGAGGCAGCTGGCTCTGAGTACAGAGGAGGGGGCAACAAAGACCTGAAGGACAGATACCTCAAGGACAGGCTTAGGATCCCGCCTGGGCCTGGGAAGGACCAGCCAGAAACATTTAGGGAGAGAGGTTTGCCCCTGTCCTGCCCTGTGAGGGAAGGCTCGGGTTTGGGTTGCCTTTGCAAGCACTGGGGCATCTGTTCCAGCCCACTGCCCTCCTGAGGGACAAGCTTCAGCTGGGAGGAGTGCTGGGATACAGGTTCTGGGCAGCTGACAACAATCATGCTTCTCAAGTGGGCACACACAGTAGGTCCCTGTAGGAAAGGTCTCCACACACAGTAGGTCCCTGCTCAGTATCTCCATATGTACTGGGCATAGAGACATAGTACACGGAGCACATTCACTGGCCTTTGATCCATGCTCCTCTCTACTGCTCTCTAGATTTGAAGTGTGAGTCTAAGTTGAGGTCCTCTGTCTTTCTTTGACCCAGGGGACACCATTCACCGTCTCCAACCTCCCAAAGTGGCCCTGCCCCACCTGCGAGCTATGACAAGCTGGCTCTAACCACCCATGCTGCCCTGTAGCAAGTGGGGAGGGGTGACATGTTAGACATTCATTCAGGTACAAGTCCCAAGGCAAGTCCTAGTTATGAGACTCACTACTCTGAAGACAGGGGGTTGACAGTCCTGAGCTTGGACACTCAGATCTAAGGCATCTGAAACTAGCTTTTCAGTACAAAATTGGGTTTCCTTGCTTGTTACTGATCTACCACTGGATAGCTATTCCTTGGGATTAAGTCAAAGTGACTTCAGAAATCTTCTGTTAAAACATCCCTAAGATGGAAAACACATCAGTCCAGTTTCAGTCATCAACACCTTAGTTGGTTGGAGAATAGCTGACGGCTGTCCTTTAGGACAGACCTTCCTGAGTGGCTCAGCGGTAAAGAATCCTGCAATGCAGCAGATGCAGAAATGCGGGTCATGAAGATCCCCTGGAAGAGGAAATGGAGACATACTCCAGTAATCTTGCCCAGAAAACCCTATGGACAGAGGACCCTGGCGGGCTACAGTCACTGGAATCACAAAAGAGTCATACACAACAACAGCAACAATCCCTTAGGACCAAGGAGATATATGAAGACTTAAAATAACTTACTACCATTTATGGAGCCCACTTTCAGCCCAGGGGAGCACTGAGTCCCTCATGTATGACTTCCTCTTCAATTCTCGGGATTCGAACCCAGGTTTGTACGGTGCTGACCCCTATGGCCATTTCCACTATTCCAGCTGCCTCCATCCCCTTGAAGGGGATATTGGAGAAATGATTTTGTTTGAGGGACATGCTGGCCCTGGAGATCCTCAGAGAGAGCTCCTCTGAGTACCTGGGCACCTAGGATGGAAGGGAAGCCACAGTGTCCTGATTTGACTATGGTCAGCCTGCGGTCCATGCCTTCTCTTGTGATCCCACACTGTGTACTCCCGGCTCCTGGGAGGTTCTCCCCACAATGGCTATTGCTCAGTACCAGTCAGTATGCTTGCTTCCAAGAAGGCTTCCTGGAGTCCCAGGAAAAGCTGAGTACACAGCCAGATTTTGAGCCAAACCCAAGCACATCAGGATGAGGACACTGTCTTCGCTGTCTTTTTGGAGAAGAGAACCTGCCTCTGAGTTGAAATATGCGGAGACAGGTAGTCTTGCTATCTCTGTGCCCACTCCTCACTCCTTCCCAGGGAGTCCCATGCAGGCTTCCATGTGGGAGACGACCTCTCACCCATATGATTCTACTCATCTTTGACCCCAACCTCCAGTCTCTACAAGTGCTCCAGCTCCACTTTATGACCTCTTTATGGCTCTGATCAGCTGTTTGTGCTTCATAAATTCCTTCCCATGCTTTGAGGTTGAGCTCAAAGATGTTCTTCTTGATGAGACATAGCCCTACATCTCCCCCTTCCATGGCAACCTAGAACAGGACGGTTGCGCCGCTCCTATGACAGTGTTTCTTACCCTGTGATGTATATCTATCTGTCTTTCCTTCAAGAGAATAAGCCTCTTGAAGGCAGTGTCTGTTACATTACACTATCTCACATAGTATCTGGCACTTAGTAGGCCTTTGGGGAAGACGTCTCTGGTCTCTTCTCTACCTTCCAGTCTTGCGTGGCGACACTTTCTATGTACCCTCTCATGTGTCACTCACACATGAAGCTTGACAGGGACTGTCTGTTTATTTGTGTGCACCATCAGTAGGCCGTAGTATCGGTAAGAGGGCCCATGACCGTCTGGTCCTTTGCTGCTGCTGCTAAGTCGCTTCAGTCGTGTCCGACTCTGTGCACCCCCATAGATGGCAGCCCACCAGGCTCCTCCGTCCCTGGAATTCTCCAGGCAAGAACACTGGAGTAGGTTACCATTTCCTTCTCCAATGCATGAAAGTGAAAGTGGAAGTGAAGTCGCTCAGCCGTGTCCGACTCTTTGTGATCCCATGGACTGCAGCCAACCATGCTCCTCCACCTATGGTATTTTCCAGGCAAGAGTACTGGAGTCGGGTGCCATCGCCTTCTCCTTTAGCCAATCACAAATGCCCAGCATGTTTCTGACATCAAAGACATGTTGGACACCAACATGTCATATGTTGGTGTCCAACATATTGGACACCAATAAATATATGTTGAATGAATGAACAAGTCAGTCTGGGCTTCTGAAGACCAATTTGGTGGTAGGCTTTCCCTGAGTCAGACACTTCATTCCAGGAAGCAACTTTGTTCTCTTAGCCTAGGTTTCCTGAGAGGCACACTTGATTGCAGTCACCTAGTCCCCAAATCATTAAACTGTTCTTACCTCAATCATTATGCTAGAGGGAGTAGTCTTAGTTAAGGAGCTCCAGTAGAATACTTTATTTTTTTCCCCTGAAGTTCCATGCTCTCCTTTGCTATAGTACAAACAGAACATAAACAACTAATGAGATTTTCCTACTATGCATGAGGAGAGAAAAGAAACATACTTCATCCTGTGGTCAGTTTTATACTCTGCAAAACTGGGGAATCTGTGAGTGATATCTTAGAAAAAGCTTTCTTCCCAAGGGTTAGAAAACTATACTCTACTATTAAATTGCTGTGACACCTCAGGCAAATTTGCCCAACTGGCCGAGTTTCCTAGTTTCAAGTGCTGATTTCTTTTCTTTTTTCTTTTTTCCTAGTCTGTTTCTAGAGTACTCTTCTAGTCTGTTTAATACTTGTTGCAAAAAATATTAAAAATTTCTTCCACAAGTCCAGACTTTTAAACATTCATGAAGCTTATTTATATGTTTCACCTTTTTTTTTCCTGCATGGTAAATAAGGTAGTGAAATCATTCTTAATATTTTCAATAGTTGGTCTAGACAATCTCTAATATGTGGTGTAGCTTTCAATTTCCAAGAAGTTTGAATTCAAAGATTTGTACCCTTTGACCCTTGAACGATACCTTTTCCCAAGGTGGGGACAAGCTTTCCCATGCGTCCTGATCACATGATTCCCAGAACATAAGCTAATTCACACGGAGTGACAAGAAAGAAAACCCCAAGGGGCTTATTCTCCAAAGACAGGACTCCCTGGTGGAGAAATTTCCCGCAGTCGCGGTGGTCTGTATTTTTTGGCAAGAGTATCTTCCTATTTCCCTGTCAGTCACAGGCCAGGGCTCCTGACCTCCTGCAGTGCATCAGGTTTAGCCTGACTTGCAGTCCAATGACCCTAGCACTGGATCGTTCAAGCCTGGCAGAAATCGTGGGAGGGGGCAAAGCTGAGAAGTTCTGGGCTTTCAGTTTAGTTGCAGTTAAAGACACAGCGTAAGCATTTGCAGCAGGGTCACACCAATTACCATTATAAAGTAGAAAAGGGTGGTTTGTTACACGACTTCTGAAATACAAGGCTTAGTGAGGCGCCATGGCTGGCCCGAGTAACCACCAGAATTCAGTGGTCAGGACGTATGGCTACACCCACCCCTCACTGTCAGACAGAAAGCTGCCTTCTTATCCAAAAGTGCCTGTGGGGCTTGGGCTTAGCTGTATATTGTGTCACCAGTGTTCATGGGCTTGGAGTGGAAACCATGTAACTTCATACGGAGAGCACAATGGGCAAGAAGATAGTGAACTAGAGCTCTAGCTGCAGCCTTAGTTGGAGAATGCCTTCCAGACTGTGGGGCTCATTTTCCTCATCTTTACATAAAAGAATTATATGTAGACACTTTTTTTTTTTTTTATCATTTAGCCAACTGCATTCACGTCATCTGGGCGCTTGTCTATGAAGGCAGATCCCTAGGCTCCTCACAAGACCTATTGAATCAGAATATTAATGGGTGAACACGGAAATAAGCACTAGAAACAAGCCTACCAGGTGATGTTTTTAAGCTTACTAAAGCTCAACAACCCCAGAACCAGATGATCTCTGAGCTTTTCTCAGGAGACATCATCTTAGGATTTTATGAATATAATTACCGCAAGGCCCACAGGAGCAAAAGCCAGGAAGAAAACTACAGTTTTAGCTCTTAAGTCTTTCATTCTCTACCCATGTGTGCCAGTTCTATGTGGAAAGATTTGTTTGAAAATCTGGTGCATTCTGAGGGGCATGGTAGTCACAGACGCATTGTGAGGTTCCCTCCAGGGTGTTCTGGAGCATGAAACCCGAAATGTGGAATGAGAGAGGAAGAAAGCCCTCTCTGTGTTCTGAGGGAGAGAAAGTGGCCCAGAAACAGCAGCCCCGAAATTATCCTCCAGCTCCCGTGCTATTATAAAGAAAAGCTGACACAGCAGAGCCCAGGGGATGCTGAGCGTCTTCAGAGCACTAATCACCGAGGCAGGCAGGCTAATGCAAGGAGAACACTTTCACAAACAGCACCTGTCCCGAGCAGTCATCTGCTATTTTTAGAGCTGTTGTAAAGAGCAGAGGGACATTTGGAGAAACTCCAAAAGGGCACCAGGTAGGAGGAAGATGGAGAGGTTGGGGCATATTCTCTCTGGCTGCTTGAATAATGCCCTAGCAGTTGAGTCACTGAAAACTTGGCCAGTCTAATGGATTTTTTGTTTTGTTTTGCCTCGCTTTGTGGTTGAGGATGAGCTGGGGACGTGGTGGTGAGAAACAAGGTGACATAAGGAGCATCATTCTGATCTATTGGTGGTGTATTCGATGGCAGAACACATATTGAAACATTTAGATGATTTTGAATCCAGAAAACAGAACAGTCTATTCTCTGTGCTTTATTTTGGAAGAGCTCAAAGTAGGAATAAGTGGGAAATACTTCTATTTCGTTAATTTTATCTAGCAGCAAAATTGCCCTCCTGGTTGGAATTAACATACCTTACGTTTGTAAATAGGACAAATCACGGGATTTAGTGCCAATGCATGTTGCTTAGGTTAAGTTGGTTAGGATCTAGAGCTCGGAGATTGTGGGAAGAACATCAACTCTTATTTCAAAATAAGAAATATTAGTGAACACTAATTGAGGGCTTAAAGAAACACTCTGAAAGGGGGGTGCATTGACAGTTGGCTAAAGATGTCAGCTCCACACAGGAGGGTGGAATGGGTCTTCCGTAGTATGTGCTGACATGGAATGTCCCATCAAAGTGAATACAATCGATCTGTTAAATGTTACGCACGTGTTTGACCTTTCAGGTAGATTTATAACACTTCAGGTCAGAAAATGTCATTTTCTGATCCACCTCCTCTTCTCCCACATGCAATTAGAAAATTCTCCTTTTTCTTTTGCAGCCTCTCCAGGAATATCGGGCTGATCTGTAATGAGATATCTATTCCAATCCTCCTCTACTTTATAGATAAGCAAAGAATCTTCCTGAACTTTACTTTTCAAGCTCACACAGCTATTCCTTAGAACCCTGGTTTCCTGACTCCAAGACCAGTGCTTTTTCTACTATATCAGAGATCCTGAGGAACCTAGAGTTGGAAGTACATCAAAAGTCATCCAACTTAATCAGTTATCTCCAGTAATTGAATTGACAAACTGAAGATCACACAGACTTTTTTCTAATAATTGTTTTGAAACGCAAAATTAGATAACAGAGATGTATGTCAAGTTGAGATGATTTTCTTTTGGTTCTGTTTGACAGAAATATAAAACAAACAAGTAAAAATAGCACCTGGCTGCATCTTAATGCATAGTGGTCTTGAGGTGTTTAATTCAGAACCGATGGATGTCGCAAAACTATTTTCATGGGGTATGCAAATTACGATGGGAACCAAGCTCTGATTTTGCTACATAAATTTTATATATGTTCCTTAATGCATTATAACTAATGCAAACACATTGATACTGTTGGAATAAGAACCTCAGTGAACTGCAAAAGATTAACAGAACTGCAAAATAACAAATTGTGTCCACTCAACTTCCCAATGGTTTCTCCCTATTCCTTGTGTCAGGCCTCTCCCCAAAAGCTGCTTCTTGTGTTAAATACCATCTTTTAGAGTCTTGTCCTCATACAGATGCCATATTCCCTTCCTTTAAAGTATTTGCCCATACCAATGTAATAAATTCTCTGAGCAGTGAGAAGAGGAGAGGTATCTTAGTCCACTTGGGCTGCTAAAATAAAATACCACAGATTGGGAAGTTAGTAAACAACAGGAATTTATCTTTCTCAGTTCTGAAGCTTGGAAAGATCACAGTCAAGGCACTGGCAGAGTCAGTATCTGGTCAGAGTCTGCTGTATGGGTCATAACGCTCATTTTTGCCCTGCGTCATCATATGGCAGAAGGAACACTTTGAGGCCTCCTTTAAAAGGACACTAATCCCATTCCACTGTATAATCATAAGAGATTGATTTAGGTCGTTTCTAAGTGATCTATTGGTTTTCCCTACTTTCTTCAACTGAAGTCTGAACTTTGCAATAAGGAGTTCATGATCTGAGCCACAGTCAGCTCCTGGTCTTGCTTTTGCTGAGTATATAGAACTTCTCCATCTTTGGCTACAAAGAATATAATCAATCTGATTTCAGTATTGACCATCTGGTGATGTCCATGTGTAGAGTCATCTCTTGTGTTTTTGGAAGAGGGTGTTTGCTATGACCCGTGTGTTCTCTTGGCAAAACTCTACTAGCCTTTGCCCTGCTTCATTCTGTACTCCAAGGCCAAATATGCCTGTTACTCCAGTTATCTCTTGACTTCCCACTTTTGCTTCCCAATTCCCTATGATGAAAAGGACATCTTTTTTGGGTTCTAGTTCTAGAAGATCTTGTACGTCTTCATAGAATCATTCAACTTCAGCCTTTTCAGCATTACTGGTTGGGGCATAGCCTTGGATAACTGTGATATTGAATGGTTTGCCTTGGAAATGAACAGAGATCATTTGGCCGTTTTTGAGACTGCACCCAAGAACTGCATTTCAGACTCTTGTTGACTACGAGGGCTACTCCATTTCTTCTAAGGGATTCTTGTCCACAGAAGTAGATATAATAGTCTTCTGAGTTAAATTCTCCCATTCCAGTCCATTTTAGTTCACTGATTCCTAAAATGTCAATGTTCATTCTTGCCATCTCCTGTTTGACCACTTCCAATTTACCTTGATTATGGATCTAACATTCCAGGTTCTTATGCAATACTGTTCTTTACAGCATCAGGCTTTACTTATATTGCTAGTTACAGCAACAACTGGGCACTATTTTGCTTTGGCTTTGTCTCTTCATTCTTTCTGAGTTATTTTTCCACTCTTCTCCAGTAGCATATAGGGCACCTACTGACCCCAAGCCAGGCTTCAACAGTATGTAAACCGTGACCTTCCAGGTATTAAAGCTGGATTTCAAAAAGGCAGAGGAACTAGAGATCAAATTGCCAACATCCACTGGATCATCAAAAAAGCAAGACATTTCCAGAAAAACATCTACTTCTGCTTTATTGACTATGACAAAGCCTTTGACTGTGGGGATCACAATAAACTGTGGAAAATTCTGAAAGAGATGGGAATACCAGACCACCTGACCTGCCTCCTGAGAAATCTGTATGCAGGTCAAGAAGCAACAGTTAAAACCAGACATGGGACAAGGGACTGGTTCCAAATTGGGAAAAGAGTACAACAAGGCTATGCATTGTCACCCTGCTTATTTAACTTCTTTGCAGAGTACATCATGAGAAATGCTTGCCTGGATGAAGCACAAGCTGGAATCAAGTTTACTGGGAGAAATATCAATAACTCACATATGCAGATGACACCATCCTTATGGCAGAAAGCAAAGAAGAACTAAAAAGCCTCTTGATGAAGGTGAAAGAAGAGAGTGAAATAGCTGGCTTAAAACTCAACATTAAAAAAACTAAGATCATGGCATCTGGTCCCATCACTTCATTGCAAATAGACGGGAAACAATGGAAACAGTGACAGACTTTGTTTTCTTGGGCTCCAAAATCACTGCAGATGGTAACTGCAGCCATGAAATTAAAAGATGCTTGCTCCTTGGAAGAAAAACTATGACAAACCTAGACAGTATATTAAAAAGCAGAGACATTACTTTGCCAACAAAGATCTGTCTAGTCAAAGCTATGGTGTTTCCAGTACTCATGTATGGACGTGGAAAAGGCAATGGCAACCCACTCTAGCCTCTTGCCTGGAAAATCCCATGGATGGAGGAGCCTGGTAGGCTGCAGTCCACGGGATCACAAAGAGTAGGACACGACTGAGCGACTTCACTTTCACTTTTCATTTTCATGCATTGGAACACTCATTCCAGTGTTCTTGCCTGGAGAATCCCAGGGATGGTGGAGCCTGGTGGACTGCCATCTATGGGGTCACACAGAGTTGGACACAACTGAAGCGACATGGCAGCAGCAGCAGCATGTATGGATGTGAGTTGGACTATATGAGAGACTGTGAGAGCTGGACTATAAAGAAAGCTAAGTGCCTAAGAATTGATGCTTTTGAACTGTGGTGCTGGAGTAGACTCTTGAGAGTCCCTTAGACTGCAAGGAGATCCAACCCGTCCATCCTAAAGGAAATCAGTCCTAAATATTCATTGGAAGAACTGATGCTGAAGCTGAAGCTCCAGTCCTTTGGCCACCTGATGCGAAAAGCCAACTCATTGGAAAAGACCATGATGCTGGGAAAGATTGAAGCAGGAGGAGAAGGGGACGGCAGAGGATGTGATGGTTGGATGGCATCACCAACTCGATGGACATGAGTTTGTCACAGCTCTAGGAGTTGGTGATAGACAGGGAAGCCTGGCTTGCTGCAGTCCATGGGGTCATAAAGAGTCAGACACAGCTGTGTGACTGAACTGAACTGATTATAATTTGAGAGCATAAAAAAGCAATGTGCTTAGTGGGAGTAGTGGGGTATGTGCCCATCACTCAAATAGGAGTAAATTCTTTGGAGATAGATGTTGACCTTTAGATACCATACATCACAAGAAACATAGTAGATGTCCAAAAAGTATCCATCAAATCAAAGCAACTTTTTTAGGATCCTCAGTAGTGAAGCCAATCCTGGTATATGTAGGAGGTTCCCTCTCCAGGCATTTGTCAAATCATACCATGGTATACCACTGATTCCCTCTTTGCAAGGCCAGATTTGATCCAACTTTTTTCAATCTGTTTACTCTTCTCTGGACCCAGACAATCTCTAGCATTATTTTAAGGAAGATTCACAGCACTAAGTCTTCTATAATCCCTCCCCCAAGGACTCTAGAAGCAAAGAAATCAAGAAGTATGAAAATTGAAATAAACAGCCAAACATCAAAAAGGAAAAAGAAAGAGAAAGAAGTCAGGAAGGTTGGAGCCTTTTGAACTCCATGCTGGCCTCACCCCATCGGTTATATTCTCCCAGCTTATGCAGGAGACAGCCCAGCCTCCCTACTCCCCACCCCAAGCTGTTATCCTATCCCAAGAAACTTCAGCAAATCTTGGAACAAAGACTGGCAGCAAATGAAATTCCCTGTCTGGACTGAGAATAGAATGCAATTAGCCAGGGAAGATTGTGAAATTTGTTCTTAAAGGCTAGAAATATTTTCTCTCCTGACCCTCACCTCCACGACATTCCTCTTCCAGCCAGCTCCAAAGACCCCTTCATACAGAGTCTCTGCAAAGTAAAGCGTGACCTTTAGATTGAGATATGCTCTGTTGCAATACATTGGAATATGTTCCAACACGTAACTTGAGATCTATTTACTAAACCGTTTGGCACATTCAGCACGTCGTGGGGGAATTGTTGGCGGGGCCTGCGGTGTGTTTTCCACTCTTCCCTGATGCATTACCAGACAGAAGGTCATCCCAGTCTAGCAGAGATGGGTGCTGCACAGGGCTCATTACCTCTCAGCAAGGCAGCCAGATGAGGCTGTGGGATGTTTTCTCTTCATCATTCAAGCTTGAAAGGAAACTGTCAGCCTCCACTTGCTCTTAAAACAATGAAAATTTAGGTGACAGCCCTCTCGTTAGCTCAATGAAAATGAAAGTTTCTAGGCAGAGACTTCCCTCCTTTGTAGTGAGCTAACCAACTCCACCTCAAAGGTCATCCTAGAAGTCAAGGTATGGGGATGAATATCAGCTTCTGGGTACAGGGTGGAAACAATAAAACGATACACCTTTTTGATAAGACCAGAAATTTTCAGGATATACAGCTTCTGAGCTTGGGAAAATGGGTCGATTTCAGAAAATCCAGGCTTTCCATGGCTCGCTTTTGCTGGGAAATACATACATATCTAGTTTGTTCTCTTCTGGCCTATATGCATTCACATTACCAGAAAACAAATAAGGATATTATTACACTACTAAATGCTCTCATTAGGAGAAACTCAAGGAAAAGTGCCAAGTGTAGATCCTGTTCTCCAGACTTACCATTGCAGAATTTCTATTCTAAGAGGATTTGGTTAATATTTGATGAACCACTTACATAGCACATAGAATTATGGGAGTCCTAATAATTGCTTACATTTGTAGAGAACTGTATTCTGGGATATCCATCTGCATCATTTTCTCATTTGATCCCTGTAACAGCGATATATAATAGTCTGCAAGGGTTTTCAGTCTTCCTATTTTTTAAAATAAAATCTTAGGAATATTAGAACTGAAAGTGACCTCATCTATAATTTTGATCAGTTTGTGCTAACCAGGAATGCCTGTCAGGGGATTTGTCAGGGGAATTGTCTCTAAAGCCTATGTGTGTGCTGCCTCCTAATTCTCCAACTTCTTGCTACTCCTCCCCTCCATCCACACATACAGAGTCTGAATCGGTGAGTAGGGATGAGACCCCAGATACAAATACTTCTTAGAACACACTTTGAAGCTCACGTTGATTTCCACCACAGATTTAGAACAGCCCTTTATTTGTCCTGTAGAGAAACTGAGGACTAAAGAGTGATGTGATGAACCCAGAGGCACAGGCAGTGGCAGGGTCTGTATTCCAACCCTGGCCTTCCAGTGCTTAGTTGAATGGCCTTGCTTTCACACTTTTCTACATCATTCCAAGTTAAGAGGGGACTGCTAACATGGTGCTTTTATACCATTTATTTTAACATTTATTTTATACCATGTTTTGCTTCTTGATAGCCAAAAAGAAAAATGATAAGAAATGCGCTATCTAAAATGTGCCTAATGTGAGTAAAATTCCCAGAACCACAATTTGTGTTAGAGGCGTTTCCATCTGAATTCATGATCCTCACAGATTTTACTCCTCGTCCAAAGATTTGGCTCAGATCCTCTTGAACAGTGATGACCCTCTTTCTCTCTTGATGACACTTCATTTCAGTTCTCTGCAACTTCCCCATACCCCCAGGAGCATTCCACTGAATTTTGGATCAAATAAATATGTGGTTAAGCACTGATGAGGAAGAGACAGCATTTTAGGAGGCAAATGAGTTATATTGGTCGAGGAACAAAAGTGTTTCTCTCCCCACTTCTCTGCCCCTCTGTCAAACCTCTCTCTAGTCATCTCTGGTGCCCTGATACTCCTGGATGGGAGGGGCTCATTAGAGCCATGGCCTTCAATTGGTTCCATTCACCAGTGAACAGGATTACTATGTAAGATGGTAGCGCTCTAATTCTGGTGCTTTCTGAGCCCAAGTTCTAAGAAATATAGGCAGGAATTCCTTCTTAGCATGCCTTTCTTTTAGACTTGTAACTTAAGTTTTATTCAGGGTCTTACTGAGGACTATAAGCTGGCACGGTTTTTCAGATGGCACCGAGGACCTGCTCCAAAGACATAGGGGGAGTCTAGCTTACATATGCTTTACTGCTAAGGGATACAAACAGTCAGGCATAAATCTTGGTGAGACGTATTTCATGCTGCATGTTGAATAAGCATATCTAAGGCAGGGTCTCCAGATTTCCTACCCTCAATTCCTGTCTAAAGCCCAAGAAAAAGCCTCATTAGGAAATTCCTATGGAAGAATGCATGGAGTGTTATGCAGCCCCATTCTTAACAAAAGATGCTCTGTCCAGAACGATCCAAGTAAGGTTTTACACAACATAGTTTTCTATTATGATGATTACATCTACTTGATAGCGGCTTTGTGTAATTAATATATTTCTTTTCCTCCAGAGAATGTGCAACTGGGGCTCTCTTTTCAGTAATAAGGGTCTTCAAACCAATTGTCCCTACACTTTTTTATTGTGCTAAAGTATACATCGCATAAAATTGACCATTTGCACCATCTTCAGCTGTATAATTCAGGGGCATTAAGTATATTCACTGTCACCAGTGTCAACACTCTCAGTGTCCAGAATTTTTTCATCAATCCAAAACAGAAGCTCTGTGCCTGGAAAATAGTAACCTCCCATTTCTTCTCTCTCCTCTCCCTCAGCCCAAGTAACCTTTACTCTGCTTTCTGTCTCTGTGATAGTTGTCCTTTTGTTTGGGGCTTATTTTACGTAGATAATGTTTTCATGTTTCACCCATGTTGAGGCATATGTATGAATTTCACCCCTTTTTAAGGATGGATAAAATCCCATTCAATCTATGACAGCACGTTGTGTTTACCCATTCATCAGTGGCTAAACTAACCTAGGCACTTTTGTCGCGTCATTCGTTGGATCTGGCACATACTTACCTAACTAGGCGGTGGCGTAGGGATGCAGGAAGAAAATGATGAGCGTTGGTGAGTTCTAGGGAACCTCTTCATAAACTATAGAAATATTACATTTCTGCATTTTTTTTCTGAACTAAAAATGGACATGATTTGACAAATATGTTCATATAAGGATAACTGAAGAGAATTTTGAAAACATACTTTCCAGAAAACTAAGCAAGTGTGGTCACCATAGCTCCCTTCAGTTCAGTTCAGTTCAGTCACTCAGTCATGTCCGACTCCTTGTGACCCCATGAATCGAGGCACGCCAGGCCTCCCTGTCCATCACCAACTCCCGGAGTTCACTCAGACTCACATCCATCGAGTCAGTGATGCCATCCAGCCATCTCATCCTCAGTCGTCCCCTTCTCCTCCTACCCTCAGTCCCTCCCAGCATCAGAGTCTTTTCCAATGAGTCAACTCTTCGCATGAGGTGGCCAAAGTACTGGAGTTTCAGCCTCAGCATCAGTCCTTCCAAAGAAATCCCAGGGCTGATCTCCTTCAGAATGGACTGGTTGGATCTCCTTGCAGTCCAAGGGACTCTCAAGACTCTTTTCCAACACCACAGTTCAAAAGCATCAATTCTTCGGCGCTCAGCCTTCTTCACAGTCCAACTCTCACATCCATACATGACCACAGGAAAAACCATAGCCTTGACTAGACGGACCTTAGTCGGCAAAGTAATGTCTCTGCTTTTGAATATACTATCTAGACAAGGGACTCTCAAGACTCTTTTCCAACACCACAGTTCAAAAGCATCAATTCTTCGGCGCTCAGCCTTCTTCACAGTCCAACTCTCACATCCATACATGACCACAGGAAAAACCATAGCCTTGACTAGACAGACCTTAGTCGGCAAAGTAATGTCTCTGCTTTTGAATAAGCTATCTAGGTTGGTCATAACTTTTCTTCCAAGGAGTAAGCACCTTTTAATTTCATGGCTGTAGTCACCATCTGCAGTGATTTTGGAGCACAGAAAAATAAAGTCTGACACTTTCTACTGTTTCCCCGTCTATTTCCCATGAAGTGATGGGACCAGATGCCATGATCTTCGTTTTCTGAATGTTGAGCTTTAAGCCAACTTTTTCACTCTCCTCTTTCCCTCCCATCAAGAGGCTTTTTAGCTCCTTTTCACTTTCTTCCATAAGGGTGGTGTCATCTGCATATATGAGGTTATTGATATTTCTCCCAGTAATCTTGATTCCAGCTTGTGTTTCTTCCAGTCCAGCGTTTCTCATGATGTACTCTGCATAGAGTTAAATAAGCAGGGTGACAATATACAGCCTTGACGTACTCCTTTTCCTATTTGGAACCAGTCTGTTGTTCCATGTCCAGTTATAACTGTTGCTTCCTGACCTGCATACAGATTTCTCAAGAGGCAGGTCAGGTATTCCCATCTGTTTCAGAATTTTCCACAGTTTATTGTGATCCACACAGTCAAATAGCTCCCTTAGCAACTGGAAAAACAAAACAAGGGAAAAAGTGTCTCCATAAAGATTTCCCCCTTCTGAAGCAGAGGTTCTAGAGCTCTGTTCCCTGACTTTGGCATCTTCTGTGAAAATGAGAGCCTTCTCTTCCTGAAGGTGCTTGTGTCTGCACAGTGAGAAGCAAGTACCTGGAACCCCCAGGAGGAATGTCCTAGAAGCTGCCTGTGGCCCAAGATGTCTGAGTCATCTCTTAGCCTCTTAGGCCCTCTGTCCTGTTCTCACTAAACATCAGCACTAAACACAGGACCAGGGACAAAAACATGGACAAAGTAGTGGAAAGCAGCGTAAGACTGAAGTCAGCGCTGTCAGAGCCTTTTCAGGGCTTGAGTGGGACTGAGGTTGTGCTGCGACAGAGCTGCTTTGGGGCTCATATAAGGCAACTTGGTGCTGAGATTCATGAAGTCTCTGCTACTCCCTCCGGGCTGTGTCAACTTCTGGGAGGAGCATTTGGACATCACGGAGTTGGCAGCATAACCAAAAGTTTATGTGAGCTTGGGGCAAGATTAAATCTCCCTCCTCTTGCTTTTCCCTAACTGGTGGATTTCATGTTATGTAAGAAGCACACGCTTGACTCTAAAGATGGGAAGCTACTGACGGATGATGACGAAGCACTTGGGGAGGGGCTGCAAGTTTGTGAAGAGCAAAGGAATTACAGAAAGCACGTTGCAAGTCCATCGCAAGTCCTCTTATTTTTCTTACACTGTGTTCCAAACCCAAACAAATTAAAAAAAACGTATGGGTGCAAAAGCAAACCTTAAACCATTTTGCGAATCCCACCCTAGATTTCACATTCTCCAGTGAGGCTCACATTCCTTTATTCAGATTCCAAAAGTAGAGATAATTTGTTCCAAATGTTTCCAAAGCCGACCAGCAGAAGGGGCCTAACGATTTTTCCAGAGCTGGAGAAAACTGTGAAATTTTCTACACTCTAATGGAGCATTCGAAGTGAAAAAAAGAAAGAGAGACAAATGAAGGGAAAGGGCAAAGGAATGTTTTGATTATCTATTTGTTTATTTTGTTACAGTTATGGCTCTTTGACAAGCCGTGAGGAGACACATTGATTGCCAATGTTTTATTTCCTTTGGCAAGGTAGCGTTTCTTCTGTATTATGCAGCAGGTTATGATGGAGAAATCAGCCATGTTGTTATATATATTTCTTGTAAGATGGTGAACAAGCTCGTTTCAAAAAGACTAAACCTGGGAACACTTGGAGATGATGTGTGTGTGTGTGTGTGTGGCACCCAAGCCTCTACAATGACCCCCTTCCTCCTCCCTAACAAACCTTCAGATGACCATCAATTTGCAGATGACCATCAATTTGTGGATGACAACTCCCTGTGTCCCAAGGTAGCTTCCATTTAGACACTTGTTTGGGCGCTGGGAGCCAAAGCTGATGACTGACAGCTGGGGTAACTTCTAAGGGGGCACAGATTTTACTGGGATTGGAAAGAAAGACTTTTTTCACTTTGTCAGACTGTCAACTAGACTGTATTGTCTTCTAATGGTTTAAAATATGTCTGCCTTGTCTCTGCTGTGAGAATTTGCCCCCTGTAACTCCCTTAGTGTGTCCAGCACAATGCTTGACTTGTAGTAGATGTCAATTTGGGGAAAGAAGTAAATTGAACGGAACATTTGACACTTTGTTTCATTCATTTTGCAAGGATCTGAAGAAAACTTTGATAAATGCAACTGGCAGAGAGCCAGTTCAGATTCCAAGCCATCATGGTTTGTAATATAATAAGTAATATTTATAACATATTTTAATACCATTACTATTATCAGTGTCATCATTTATTACGAGCATACGATGTTTAGGCACAGTAACAAGTGCTTTACACATATAATCCCCCTTAATCTTCACAACAACTCAGCAAATAGGACATGATCATCTCATTCTACAAATGAGGAAACTGAGGCTCAAAGAATTAAAAAACTTTAGATTCTAGTGACTAAAGTTGGGTCAGATCCAGATCAGTTGATGAGTTTTTGGCTATGAGCTGAGACCTGGAAAGCAAACAGAGCTGATATCATAGCCAGCTCACTCACTGGGGTCAAGCAAGGGACTAGGGAGCCCAGAGTTATGATTGTGACTCTTCATGTTTGTGTTGCATCAAGACAAACTCTATTTTGGCTTCTAACCACATCCCTAAGCTGGGCCAGCTGGATTTGAAATTGTGCAATTGGTCACAGGCAAAGGAGTGTGGGTGGCTTGGGGAAAATTTATCATTAGGCTTGAAGCTACATTTCAGAGCACATGGTCTTCTAATGGGGAGCTGGGAAAACATTTCTGTACATGAGTGATGATAATGCATGGTTGCCAGGGTCTGGGAGGGATGTACTAGGAATGTCAGCCACGGCTCCAGTCTTTGAGTGATGGAGCACTTACTGGATAAGGCAGAATGCCCATCCACCCCAGGTAGGACATGGGAACATAGATACGGGCTTCACGAGTGAGCACACACACTCCCTTTTCTAGCTCTGTATGCAGATGTGAGTCATGGATATGATGTGGCCAGAGGGTCTTTTCCTTTCTACTCAGTATAATTATTCATCACTCACTCTCAGAGCCCTAAGACCCTTCCTTCAAAAACCATTAGAAAGTTCTGTGTTAGAGAAAAAGAGCATTGGATTTGAAATAAGAAAATCATGGCTTGAGTCTTTGGTGGCCACTCACTAGCTAAAAAAAGAACTGAGCCTTTAGTTCTTGAGATAGAATTTTGGGATCATCTTTGCCTTCTTGAACTTATTTGATTGTTGAGAAGATCAAATTACATACAACACATCTGTAAACACTGAAGTGCTTCACATGTTTTCAAAAAGTATATGAATAATAGCACTGTGATATATCATAAAATCCAAGGAAAGAAAGAAATATATAACTTACTAAGACTGTTGCTTGCCTGGAGAATCCCAGGGACAGGGGACCCTGGTGGGCTGCTGTCTCTGGGGTCGCACAGAGTCGGACACGACTGAAGCAACTTAACAAGACTGTTGCTGGATATTTCTGTGTCCAAAATTCCATGAGACATTTGGGTGAAATAACTAGAAATGTATATGACATTGCTCTCACCATTAGGGAGCTTATAGTATTTTAGAGAAGGTAAAACTAGCAAGTTTAATTGGTTTACTGGACAAGCTGGAGTAAGCAGGGTGTAAGAAAGAGTCAAGTTAATTTTCTCTCACCACTGGCTTTCTCCAGCTTTGATGAGAGCTCAGAGCCCTTAATTTTCCAAATCATTTTTTTTTACTAAGTCACTAGATATCAACAAACAGTCTCATTTTCAGGAGTTAGAATATTAGATTAAAAGAAGTGAAAATCTCAGTTCCACTAGAGCTTGGGGAGAAGTTGGGGAACGTGATCTCTGTGTCTTTTCCTCATTCCACTCTCCTGACAGAATCCATTTCTGCACTCCCTGACCCCCTAGACTGGCTGCAATGAGGAAAGAAAACTTGAGGAAAGGAACATAACTTGCAGTAGACGTTCCTTCCATCAACCACATTGGACCCTTTTTATGTCAGGTGAACAAACACTGGCTCTTTCTCTCCGGGGCACTGCTGTGAGTTCTTTGATCTCTTCTGAAGTCTAACTCTGACTTGCTTCTAGGCACCATGATGCTTCCTCTATCTGAACAACTTTGACTCTCCCTGCTGGTGGCAAAGCTTGTGTCAAATCTTTCTGCGTGGTGTCCTCATCCTGGCAGACAAAGTTCTTGAGCAGGAACCCATCAAAAGTGCTCATGCTGAGCCAGCTCCTGCAGAATCCACTGGCCTTTTCCTTCTAACCCACAGGGAGCCCCTAGAAGCCAGCACACTCCCCACTCCTTCCTCAGCCATCACAGGCTGCTGCGGTTTTTGGCATCTTGAGAAGCGAATCAGGTGCCGAGCTCTGAGTTGTTTAAAATCCAGGGGATACAAATCAAGCTGGCAGCTTTCCGGAAGTCTCTGACCTAGTGGAATATGGGGCGATGAGGGGCAGAAGTCATAGATTCCCTGAAGCTTTCTCTACGGAAATCCATTCTCCCAGCCTTTTCTCTCATAAAGCCCCCTCCTATATGGTAGAGCAAGGAACCCTGGGCTATCAACAGTAGAATTAGTGTTTCATCACTCTTTCATTTCCTAGAGCTGCCATAGCAAGGTACTACCGGGTGGCGTACAACAGCGGAAATCGAGTCTCTTCCAGTTCCGAAGAGTAGAAGTCTGAAATCACGGTGTCAGCGAAGTTTGTTCCTTCTGGATGCTCTGAGGGATAGTCTGTCCCAGGCCTCTCTCCTGGCTTCTGGTGGTTTCCAGCCTTCCTCAACATTCCAATTTCTGCTTCTGTCTTCACATGGCCTTCTTCTCTCTTTGCCTCTCTCTGTGTTTCATCTCCTCTCCTTGTAAGAATACCAGTCAATGGATTTAGGGCCCCCGTGGTAAAGAATCTGCTTGCAATGTGGGAGACCCAGGTTCAATCCCTGGGTTGGGAAGATCCCCTGAAGAAGGGAATGGCTCCTCACTCCAGTGTTCTTGTCTGGAGAATTCCACGGAATGAGGAGCCTGGTGGGCTACAGCATATAGGGTTGCAAAGACTCAGACACAACTGAGCAACACTTCAATCTGGTAAGGCCTCTTCCTAACTAGATTACATCTCCAAAGAACTTATTCCAAATAAAGTTACATCCACAGATATCTGGGATTATGGCTTCAATTTATCTTTTTGGAGGCTACAATCCAACCCACAATAGCTACCTTCCTAGAAACTACTGCATAGACATTCAAGCATCCCTCTTTAGAGTATATGGAACTCGACTCCCTTTGTTCCCAAACTTGGGGCCTTAGTGAAGTAAAACCTAAAATAAAATCTCCTGTAATACCTCCTGTAATATCTGCTTAAATAGAATAAAACCATTTTAAGATAACATAAAAAAACTCTAACAAGCAGAAGAAAGGTGCTCTTCCCTCCTCAGTCAGATTCTAAAGGTGGTGCGGTAACTTTTTCTTTTAGTTTTCACCTAAATTTTTAAAAACCTAATTAATATTTCAAATATACACAAAAATAGAATAATATATTCCCATACCATCACTTACCTTGAACAAGTGTCCACTTTCTGGCATTCTCTTTTCCTTTATTTCCTCCCAACCACCAAAAACGCAAAAGCAAACCAAGTCCTATTTTCTTGGAATATTTTAAAGCAGATGCTATATTCCTTATCTTTTGTATGAAGTGACATCTTCCGGTCATCAGAGATCAGACCATATTCAGACCTTCTGTACAGGCAGTGGATGGTGTTCATGGAATACCGTCTCTCTTCATGGAGGGCAGCTTGGGGAGCCTGAAGAAGCTGGCTACTTGTAGAGGCTAAAATCCTTGCACCTTGGAAATCCTAAGTCTACTCTCTCCTCGTTTCTAAAACTTCTCTGAAGTGAAGAACAACAGTGACATTCCACCATCCAATGTGGGGCAGTTACTTTGTTCTCTTGCCAGGCTTCTCCTTGGAAATCAACCCATGTTTTAAATATATAAGTGTCCAGTCAAGACCTGGATGGATGCTGGAGAAAGTTCTCTCAAGGGGCTTTCAAGATATCAAAAAGGAGGAAATCAGACAAATATATAACTCAAAGAGAACAAAAAGTCCAACGAAGTATTAAAAATTTGCTGCTACTGCTACTGCTAAGTCACTTCAGTCGTGTCTGACTCTGTGCGACCGCATAGACGGCAGCCCACCAGGGTCCCCCATCCCTGGGATTCTCCAGGCAAGAATACTGGAGTGGGTTGTCATTTCCTTCTCCAATGCATGAAAGTGAAAATTGAAAGTGAAGTGAAGTCGCTCAGTCGTGTCCGACTCTTAGCGACTCCATGGACTGCAGACTACCAGGCTCCTCCATCCATGGGATTTTCCAGGCAAGAGTACTGGAGTGGGTGCCATTTGCTACATTGAGCCAAAGACATCACCCAGCTTGACAACCACTATATGCTGATCTGCAGAGAAGTTTCTGGAATTGTGGCTTCTACAGTAAATCCACAGCTTAAACTGGAATAAAATTACTGGCAGCAATTTGGCTGACGTGCTTTTAAATGAGGAGAATAACATGAAGGGTCAGGTGTAAAGAGAAGCACTGGGTGAATTTCCCAGTCCTGTTTCTCAAGACCCAGGCCACCTTGGGAAGCAAATGCAGCCATTCAAATCCTGACTATAGATGTTCCATTTCAGAGTTCTTTCCTCAAGAATTCATAAAAATGCAGCTGGGGTGAATGGGCTGCAGCCTCCTGTGCTACACAGGGTCTGGCAATTTATCATTCAGCAATGCTTTTCTCCAACTCAATTCAGTTTTTCTCTCTTTGTTAATAATAGAGTGTTTAGGGCGCTTTGTGGTTTCAGGTTATCTTCTTCCCCAGCCAAATTATACTCCCAAATGTATCAATATCTTCTGGGGAATCATATTCATTGACAGAGGAAATTATTTGCCTTCTCAGAGGATCAAGCAAAGTGGTCTGGAACTAAGAGATGAAAATATTTAGATAGAGAGGGGAAAAAAATCCTTATTTGTCATAGTGACTGCATCCTGCTATAGACGCAGTAACTGAACCTCTCTAATAGTAAATATATTGGAGTCTCTGCAGTAGGAAAGAGGTAGTTGGGAAGGAGGTCCAGCGCAGGGAAGGACTATCTGAAATGCATTTTTAAGACACTTTCTTAAAGTCCAATGCATACTGTAATGTCGTTTATTTTGTATTGACAGTGTAATTTATATCCTATAATACATATAGGAAATAATGGAGGATCTGTCCCAGCTCTGGTCTTGAGAAAAATCATGGAGTCAGTAAATCACAAACACTTAAGCCATGAATCTGTGGGAGACGCACAAGGAGCTCCACACCAAGCTAGGGACAATGGGAAGTTCAAAGGGGAATAAACTCCTGCTTTGCTTCTAAATGAGCTTAGGGACCTGAGCCCCATCAGTCCTTAATGCACCCCATTAAAAAGGAAAAAAAAGAGGAATGCTTGATTGACTGTGCTTATTCTGGGCAACAGGATCTCAACTCCATTCACCAATTTACTAAGTGTTTCCTGGGTACCAGGCACTGAGCTACATGCTAGGAAACCCAGCACTGACAGCTCTTTGTAACAATATTTGAAATGGTTCTTTAACTTGGTAAAAGTGACTGTTGAGATGGACTGAGCCCAATTTTAAATTAAGAACTATATATAGTTTATTGCAGCTAGTGGTCTGTGATGCTCTACAAAGATAGAGAACAAGTTCTGCAATTACTCTGTTTCTTCTTACAAAAACTAATTATTTAAGATCAATAGAATATTTCTGTTATTTCTGTGTTTATTTTTTGTATCCTCTTCCCTTTCTTCTGTCACTGGAGGCCCGGTCAATGCTGAACTGTGTGCTTCAGGATTTGTACAGAATCAGTGATACAACAGAAGAGCTAATATGAAAATCGAATCATAGTCATTGCCCTTTATTATTAATGTAAGTCTGCATATTAGGAACCTCCAAAACAATTGCATTTTACTTTGCCTATTGGATGGGAATTTTTTGTTGTTGTTGTTAATCCTTTACTTAAGCCATTTTAAGTTCCAGCCCCTAGAACTAGGGCATAGAGTGAATATTTGGGGTGTGGCATGCAATAGCCGGGCTTCCCAGATGGCGTTAGTGGTAAAAAAAACCTTGCCAATGTGGGAGACTTAAGACATGCAGGTTCAGTCCCTGGGTGGGAAAGATCCCCTGAAGGAGGGCATGGCAACCCACTCCAGTATTCTTGCCTAGAGAATCCCATGGACAGAGGAGCCTGGCCAGCTACAGTCCATAGGGTCACAAAGAGTCAGACATAACTGAAGCAACTTAGCACACACACACCCATGTAGTAGTCCCATCTTCTGTGTCCTTGAGGACTTTCTCCATTTATCACTCATTTTTTTTAACTTCTTGAAATTTCTTTTACCATAGGAGCAGTATCAAATTCCCATTACACTGACTAAAGAATAAGAAATAAAGTCTTTAAGCATTTTGGTCACCATATCAAGTAAATGTACTTAGCTCTGTGTATCTATCTTGGTCCTTTAGAAACCGTATTTAGGATGTTCATTTTCGATGGCCTCTCAATATCTTTTATCTGCAAAGTAAGTTGAAAAAACGAACACCTCCACCTCAAGAGGTCATTGTGAGGAGTAGAAGGGTTAATAACTATGGAATGCTGACTGCATGCCTGTGGCAAAATTGGCCTCTGGTAAATGGTGAGATCTGCCCACCAGGGACCAGGTGCTTCTCCCCTGCATTCTGAGGGGTCTGCTCCAAGAACTCTGCACCCTGCCCTCCTCCTCCCTCTGCCTCTCTCTCTTCCCACACAGGGCTCGCCGCCTGTCTTCACATTCTAGTGCTCCCATAGAACTACATAGCTTTTATTTGTCCATTTATTTACTAACTTACAAGATTTATTGATATATGTTTGATATCACATAGATGACACTTATTTGAAGTATACAGTTTGATAAGGTTTGATAAGCACATATACCCTGAAAACTGCCACCGCAATCAAGATGCAAATCCACCCATCACCCCTAAATTTATCTTATGCCCCTTTATAATCACTCCTTCCCCTCCCCTCCGCTCCAGGCAACCACTGATTTGTTTTCATCACTATGGATTAATTTGCATTCTAAAGAGTTTTATGTAATGAAATTATACCATGTGGATCCTTTTCTTTTTGGTGTGTGTGTGTGGTTTTTTTTTTTTTTTTGGTTGGTTGGCTTATTTTTGTATAACTTCTTCACTCAGCACAATTATTTTGAGATTCATCCACATTGTCATATGTATAAATTAGATGTCCTTCTGAGGATAACATATTGAAGATAGATTCATTAATTACAGTAAAGGAAGGAGGCATAAAAATGATTATATTCAGATATAAGAACTTAAAACCTCTTGTATTCTGAGTATAAGCATCAGCATTGCCCAACTGGTATCATTTATTTAAGCAGGAGAATTGGTGTCAGGAAAGATGACCCTCAGCAATCAAGAAAGGATCAAGTTATTGTTTGGATTCCTGATTGAAGAAGAGGTGGAAATACAGAATATACCTTGCAGAAATTTCTTCCAAAAGTAACTCGAATTATTTTGAATTTTGTAGTCTAAAGCAGTCGTCCTGAACTATCTGGAAAATTTGCTTCACAAGAATCCTCCCAGGGTTCTAACTAGCCAAGGTTGTACTGTGGGGCTTCTTCTTCCAGCCAGAAGAGGAAAAGTCTCTCCCTGACTGATTGAATAAATGGCTCCTTTCAGAGGAAGGTGCTAAACTCTCCTGGATCCCTGGCCAGAACAGGTAGATGAAGCTGTGGGCTTCCACAGCATCTTTGCAAGCTTAATGGGGCGATAACGAGGAGAAAATGGCTTAATCTGTGTTTTGGCCTCCTTCTTGCCAAGCTGGTTGGAATGAGAGAGGCTGTAACTTTGGAAAACCTAGTTGTAAAATCATTTTTTTAGCATGGCTGTTTTTGGCAAGGATGGAGAGACCCTAAAGGAGTAAATGCCTGCCAGTTTCAGCTTTGAAAATGGACCAATTAATTAGAAACGTGAGGGTAGCATAATAGATACAACATATACCACCTGGACAGCCTGCTTTTGTGTTGTACGGAAAACAAATTTAAAAGAAGCAAACCCTAAAGAAAACAAAAATGTGTTTGCACTATAAAAATTTCCTCTGGGCAGTAGCATAACTGAATATAAAGGTGAGGAAGAGACCCCTGAAAAATAGAACTTCCAAGAGGAAGCAGCAGGGAACCTGTATTAACAGTGGTTTTTCCTTAGCTAATAATTCTGCATTGGGCGAAGGGTGGGGCCAGATGAGCTCTTAGGGCACTTTCTCACTCTGAGATTTGAAGATGCTGATATTTATAGTGCGATATTCCAAACCTATAAATCGACTGCTCTCGGAAGGTATGCCTTATAATGTCTCTTTTATTTCATCAGTTCTCCCCCTGGATTTTTATTCCATCTCTCTTTACCTCTGTGCCAACAGAGCAGAAAGAATGCATTCATAGATCCCTGAGTAACATCTGGAGGATGTGCGTTGGCCTCAAGCCCTGGACAGATGTTCTGGGACTGTTCCGTTGGCTCCATATTTCACAAGGAAATGCAACAATAACCACCTATGATGGTTTCCAGTTTCCCCACCACCAAAGCTAAACCCAGAGCCTGGAATTCAGAGTCCCTCATCAGCTGACCTCCACCTTGCCTCACTGTCCAAATACAGGAGGCTCAAGGCTTGTTGGTTTAGGTCCCTAAAGAAGTCTACTGACCAGCAAGAATTTACTGAGCCTATAATATGTACTTACCTTTGGTTCAGACATTAAAGGGACTCCAGGGGAAGGAGGGATACATCTCCATGCCCAGGTCATTTGTAGTCTAGTTTTTTAGAAGTATGCATACAAAAACAGAGAAATAAATAATAATAACAAGCCATTTACTAAGTTGTATGTGTCCAATTCTAAGTGGCATAAGAGTTCAGAAAAGATTCTGAAAGAACTGAAATAGTCAAGAAACTATGAGGGGCTACGAGGGGCACTTGAACTGAGCATTAAAGGATGGGAATGACTTGGAATAAGGGTTTGGGAGAACGGGCAGTCTAGTGGGGGAAAACAGCATGCATCTGGACAGAGCACTTCTTACAAACTGACCCAAGCCGATTATTAAGTTAATTTGGGTATATACTGGTAGTCTCCAAAGTCAGAAATGAGAGAGTGTTCTATTTCCCTACTAACGTGCTTGCAGGTCATAATTCATAAGGCAGTCATGGTCTTCTGTGGAGTGCTCACTTCTGTCCTGCACACACTAGCAGGCAGGTATGAAAACAAACATATAACTGTGCTGTAAGCATCATGGGTCCTGTCCCTCTGATCTTGTGTGAAAACATGTACTGAAACAAATGCAGCAGTCCTCTGGTGGTAGGATTCCGATAACTTTCCAGTCTGATAAGCAAAACTACAAGACCCACTTGAATTCCCGATCCTGGGGACACCATTCAAAGTGAAAAGAAAATTGTTCTCGCTAGATTATTGCGCAAGGGTAGGACTACCTATAAAACAGTGCAAAAAAAAAAATCCCACATTTATAGTTGTCAATGAAAATAGTGGTTTCTCACATCCATTATTCTAATTAACAAATCCACTGGTCATAATCGAAAATAAAGTAAGCTTAAGACCTGCCCTAGGTGACCCTGGAGTTGTGACCGTGGAGCAGCCTTTCAGATGCTAACTCGCTGCCTCTGGAGTGTGCATTACTGATTAAGGAAATGCAAATGTTACAATCTCCTCTAGGGTATAGATTAAAATTAACACCCACTTACCCAGTCTGTTTTCTATGCTAATAAATTTTGAAGTAAATTGCAGATAATTTAAATAGATGGAAAAGAATATGGCATGGATTGTAGACAGGGAAGGATTATCAGCTGACCCATAGATGTTGAGGAAAAAAGGAGAAAGTAAGTTGTATAGGCAGGTTTTTGGCAGATGGTGAATCATTGCTTTGCAGGTTGAGTAGGTTTGATGGGATAGCCTATGGATAGGGTGACCATATCATTTATTGTCCAAAGAGGGGGCCCTTTGGAGAGTAAAAAGGGACACTGCTAATGATAATGCTAGGACAACAGAGGTAAACTGGTACTGTCCTAGGCACACCAGGACACATGGCCGACTTAGCTAAGGTCATTGAATTAAAGCGTAAAGGAGACAGGGTGAAGCTGCATTGTGTGAAGACTCATCTGTCAGACGCCGGTGCTTTGGCTCACCTGAGCACAGCAAAGTTTCCTTTGAGTGACTTGGGAGGGGAGAGGGGCTACCTGGGAAAGAAACTCCCCCTGCCTATACTTGATCAATCATCTCAGACTTATTTATCTTTAGCTAATGTTGTGCCCTACTTTCTCAGAGCAGCATTTCAGGAACATGTTCTATTTCTCCAAACTTTGGTTTGTCCAGAGCAATTAAACAGTAGTAGGGAAACTACCTCCCTCACTGTTTTTCTTATCTGACCTCGGGCAGATACATCTTGCCCTGAGACTCAGATAGCAGGTATTTTTTGAGAAACTACTCTGCGCTGGTGAAGGGCTTTTCCACGTGCTATCTCAGTCCTCCTAGCTGCTCTCAGAAGTGTGTGGGAGAGAACAGGACCTGTTTCATCCATAAATGAAGGTACAAGTATCTACTCTATTTTTATCCCAGAGTTTGTGAAGGTAAAATGAGGTAAGAATTCCCTGAAAGTCAGAGAACTGGCTATCTTGGTTATGAGGATAGACTGTTTTCACCAAAGTTCAAATGACAGTCCTCAAGATTCAGCTTAGAATGACTGATGGAAGTACTACCAAAGGAGGTAACTCAAGCTATTTGTGAGCTCTGGGTCTTAAAGCTACAGGTAGTAAAAATCAGAATACAATTGTCTTCATCTTTTGGAGGGGCAGATTCTGAACTGAAAGTGTCCTTCCTTGGTGGTAACTGGTAGAGTGATGACATACAAGCTGCAACCACAAACACTATGTTGTTTGAAGGGTGTTCTGTGGTGCAGGGCTTCCCTGATAGCTCAGTCGGTAAAGATCCTGGTTCGATTCCTGCGTCAGGAAGATCCACTGGAGAAGAGATAGGCTACCCACTCCAGTATTCCTGAGCTTCTAGTCTCTGGTGCAGGGTAAAGCACACTGGTTTGGGAGTCAGAAACCATAGCCTTTTGCCCTGTCTCTAGCCCTTCGTGCACTCCACATTGAGAAAATCATAGCTTGGATCGGGGTAATGCCAACCCTCACAGCCTAGGGTTCCAGGGAGTGGTCTATGCTGTGGACACACATAGTCAATACAGGACTAAATCTTAGGTAGGATAGTCCCACAACAACCTTTGATGCGGATGCTGGAGAGCATGAGGACAGCTGTTCAAAGTCATCCTCCCTGTCTTCAGCCCAGAGCTCCCCCGAGATAGAGCCCCTAGGTATGGTTATTTCTTAAATAGACCACTGACCAAGACTACTATATTTTTTTTCAACATAGAGCCTCAGCCAACCCTCACATTTACTCAGTCTCTGAACTCAATTCATGTACATCTACCACTTCCCAGGCACTGTTAGGGACTGAGAGTCAGATGGAAAGCAAAGAGCATTCACTAGTCTTTGTATAGTTTACAATCCAGTGAAGGAAAAAACACAGTTGATCCTCATTATTCGCTGATTCCATATTTGCAAATTTGCCTACTTGCTAAAATGTATTTGTTAAACCAAAATCAATACTTGTGACACTTTTGAACAGACTTGCACAGAGCAGTGAAAAATTCACGTCTCCAGACGTGCACTTTCCCACTGAGTTTGAATAAGTTGATGCACTGCCTTCTTGTTTTAGCTCTCATATCATAAAGTGTCTCGTCATTTCTTTGATGTTTCTTTTTTTTTTTGCACTTTTGTGCTTTTTATTGGTGAACTTGCTGTTTTAAATGGCCTCATACATTGTGCTGAGGGGGCTTCCCTCATAGTTCAGTCAGTAAAGAATCTGCCTGCAGTGCAGGAGACCCAGGTTCAATTCCTAGGTCAGAAAGATCCCCTGGAGAAAGAAATGGCAATCTACTCCAGTATTCTTGCCTGGAGAATCCCATGGACAGAAGAGCCTGGCGGGCTACAGTCCATGGGATCGCAGAGTCGGACATGACTTAGCAACTAAACCAGCAACCACCACAGAGCTGAAGTTCTGTCTAGTGTTCCAAGGTGCAGGAAGCCTGTCATGTAACTCATGGAGAAAATATGTGCACCACAGAAGTTCCATTTACCCCAGAGTTATGGTGCTGAATTCTATATTGATTGGTCTTGAGTTCTATATTAATTAATCAATAATATATATTAAATAAGCTTTCTTTAAACAGAAACATATATAAAATAAGATTATGTATCTATTTGTTGTCCAAAATCTTGTGATCGGAGCACAGAAACCTAAACCTGTATTCTCCCTAGAAGCAGCAGTTCAGTATACACTAATTCAGTGCTCATGGAAACATTTTAGGACAAAACCATTGCAAATAACAAGAACTGACTCTTACCCAAATTATTGAAAAAGAAGGAAAAAAGAATGCAGTG
Organism: Aepyceros melampus; assembly: GCA_006408695.1. NCBI lineage: Eukaryota > Metazoa > Chordata > Mammalia > Artiodactyla > Bovidae > Aepyceros > Aepyceros melampus. The sequence continues at coordinate 105,269 of SJXQ01000596.1, forward strand.
GTGAAGAGTTGCTGGTGCTGTGAGTTTAGGGTGACCAGGTGACATTTTGCCAGACAAAGAGGGAATTAAGTTGAGATCTGAAAAATAAGAAGGAGGAAACCAGAAGAAGAATGTTCTGAGTTACAGACATGTGGGGGAGACTGCCTTGAAAGGACAGAGAAATAGCTGGTCTCATGGTTGGGGTGGAGGTGAGGTGAGGTGAAGTCGCTCAGTCGTGTCTGACTCTTTGCGACCCCGTGGACTGTAACCTACTAGGCTTCTCCGTCCATGGGATTCTCCAGGCAAGAATACTGGAGTGGATTGCCATTTCCTTCTCCAGAGGATCTTCCCAACCCAGGGATCGAACCCAGGTCTCCCGCATTAGAGGCAGACGCTTTAACCTCTGAGCCACCAGGGAAGCGGGTGGAAGGTAAAGGAAAGTGTGGTTAAAAATCAAGCTCAGAGAAATAAATGAAAGTCAGCTCATGCTCAACTCTGTAGAGTTTTAATTTGAGAGCAAAGGGACATGATAAGATTTCCATCCTGAGATCACTTTGGCTGAAACATGGCAGATGAGAGCAGAGTGAATGTGAGGAACCCAAGAGAAGATTACTGCTAATGTCGTATAGAAGATGGGGGCTTCCCAGTAAAGAATCTGCCTGCAATGCAGGAGACCTGGGTTTGATCCCTGGGTTGGGAAGATCCCCTGGAGACGGGAACGGCTACCCACTCCAGTATTCTGGCCTGGAGAATTCCATGGACTGTATGGTCCATGGTGTTACAAAAAGTCGGACATGACTGAATGACTTTCACTCATAGGAGATGGTGCTTGTTTGCACCAGAGTGCTATTGATTAAGATGGAGAGAAGCAATTCTCCATGACATACTTAGGAGGCAAAGTGGACTGGGCTTGGTGAGAACAGAATACAGAAAAGACTGTCAAGAATTGATCCCAACTGCAAAGAGCTTCCCATGACAATACATTCCAGTGAGTGGTGATTCTCTGATGACCAAGCTTTGTCCTTGAGAGAAGATAGAACTTCTGGGCCTACTTCTAGATATTGACCTGGTTCTAGAGCAGGAACTTCTCCATCTACCAACCTTTGTATGGAACCACAGGCCACTAAATCATCCTATAATCAGTCTTTTTTCAAGCCCTGGCTCACAAGTCCTTCAGCATTTCCCTTGATCTCTGAAACCCTGATGGGTTACCAATTCTGGCAGTAGCTGGAGACCAGAAAGTTGGACACAGGAGTTCTGGGCAGCACGGGTAGTAAGCCCAGTGGTGGGACAATGTTGCCACGCTCATGTGAAAGAGCCTTACTGGGTATTCTCCTTCAGTGCTGCTGAGAACCTTTGTCTTTGGTTCTTTTTGCTTTTTCTTATAAATGAATCTCTGACCCAACTCCAAGAAAGCCTCCTGAAGCTTCCTTCCTTTATCAGCATCTCTCTCCCGCTTTGACATCACATTTGAAATGAGACTCACAGAGGAGATGGGTCTTTTTCATTTGGGTTACATTCTGCCCGTCAGTATATTGGTCCAAAGGGGCCATCAGTAATGCCAGGGACTAGGGGGGGTGTGATGGTGGTTCCCTTACTGATTGGAACCCTCCACGGCTCTTCCCGATCCTTCTGTGTCACCTGGCTCCTTCTGTCTTTGGTGACCCCCACTCTGCTGCAGTGACGCATGGAGTGTTTGCAGCACAGAGCAGAACACGATTCAGCATCACTTCTATCCAATTAAAATGTTTTACTATCTTTCCTTTTTATCTTGCCTTTGTAATTGGATTCCCAGTTTCTCAATTTTCATGGCAGCAAAGGGAGGGGAAAAATGATAGCAAGTATCTGATAAAAATAGAATGCTATGATTTAATTTCTGCTGGAAGGATTCTCTCGCTCCTTTATGAGGCCTTTGAAAGGGTTCCGAGTCCCTGACCCAGTCAGACTGTGGCCCTGAGATTCCTTCTGGGCATTCAAAGGGTCTGTCAAATTCTAGGTACCCTGAGGTCAGAAAAATCTAAAATCACTGTCTGTACAAACTGCAGGGAGGATCCAAAAGGACAATTTGTGAGATGATGTCAGACTTGGGTTTGTGTGACCGTAATATCTAATTACACAGGACCTCAGGCATCCTGAAACTGTAGTCCCCAAGGCGGGGTAGGAGTGACTTATAAGGGTGTCTTCTCCGAAGAAAGCAAAGGTTCATGATGGGATTTGTGCAAGAAAGGCTACAGTTTGCTGGCCCAGTACATTTTTTTTTTCCATAGATACAGAGAACAAACTGGTGGTTGTCAAGGGGATGGGATATGTGAAGATGGGGAAAACAGGTAAGGGAGATTAAGAGATACAAACTTCCAGTTATAAAATAAATAAGGCATGAGATGTAGTATACAGCATAGGGAATATAGTCAATAACACTGTAATGTACTTTGTATAGTGACAGATGGTAGCTAGGCTTGTTGTGATCATTACTATGTTGTACACCTGAAATTAACACAAATATTGTAAGTCAATTACACTTCAATTTTAAAAATTTAAAATAAACAAAACTTTTTCACACACTCATGTATATACCACCTAGATTTAGAAATACAATATTACATACATAGCTGAAGACTCCTATCATCCCCTCTCAATTCTATTCCACTCCTATCCTTCAAAGAAGTGTCTTTTTTTTCATTGGAGTATAGTTGCTTCATGGGAAATAGATGGGGAAACAGTAGAAACAGTGTCAGACTTTATTTTTCTGGGCTCCAAAATCACTGCAGATGGTGACTGCAGCCATGAAATTAAAAGGCGCTTACTCCTTGGGAGAAAAGTTATGACCACCCTAGATAGTATATTCAAAAGCAGAGACATTACTTTGCCGACTAAGGTCCGTCTAGTCAAGGCTATGGTTTTTCCTGTGGTCATGTATGGATGTGAGAGTTGGACTGTGAAGAAGGCTGAGCATCAAAGAATTGATGCTTTTGAACTGTGGTGTTGGAGCAGACTCTTGAGAGTCCCTTGGACTGCAAGGAGATCCAACCAGTCCATTCTGAGGGAGATCAACTCTGGGATTTCTTTGGAAGGAATGAGCTAAAGCTGAAGCTCCAGTACTTTGGCCACCTTATGCGAAGAGTTGACTCATTGGAAAAGACTCTGATGCTGGGAGGGATTGGGGGCAGGAGGAGAAGGGGACGACTGAGGATGAGATGGCTGGATGGCATCACGGACTCAATGGACGTGAGTCTGGGTGAACTCTGGGAGATGGTGATGGACAGGGAGGCCTGGCGTACTGCGATTCATGGGGTCGCAAAGAATCAGACACGACTGAGCGACTGAACTGAACTGATAGCTGCTTTACAATGTAGTATTAATTTCTGCCGTATAGCAAAGTGAATCAGCCGCACGTATACACATACGCCCTCTTGCTTGGATTTCTCTCCCATTTAGGTCACCAAAGAGCACTGAGTGGAGTCCCCTGGGCTCTCCAGTGACTTCTCATTAGATGTCTATTTTATATGTAGAAGTGTATATGCTCCAGTCCCAGTCTCCCAGTCCATCCCACCTTTCTTCCCCCTTGGTGTCCATAAATTTGTTCTTTATATCTGTGTCTCTATTTCTGCCGTGGAAATAAGTTAATCTATACCATTTTTGTAGATTCCACATGTATGTGTTAATATGATCTTTGTTTTTCTCCTTCTGACTTATTTCACTCTGTGTGATGATCTCTAGGTCCATCTGCATCTCTGCAAATGACCAAATTTCATTGCTTTTTATGGCTGAGTAATAGTCCATTGTACATATGTGCCACATCTTCTTTATCCATCCCTCTGTTGATGGATAAATTTCCAGTGTAATGTAAATAATGCTAATGTAAACAGTGCTGCAATGAACATTCGGGTACATGTACCTTTTTGAATTATGGTTGGTTTTCTCTGGGTATGCGCCTAGGAATTGAATTGCTGGATCATAAAGTAATTCTATTTTTGGTTTTTCAAGGAACCTCCACATTGTTCTCCATAATGGCCTAGTATCTTTCATAAACTGTAATATCCCAGTGTTTTCCTTGGGATGAAAAGAGTCCATGTATGTGAAAGCTATCTATTTCTTTAATCAGAATTTGTCACTATCTTTGATGTAGTGACTGCAGCCATGAAATTAAAAGGCGCTTACTCCTTGGGAGAAAAGTTATGACCACCCTAGATAGTATATTCAAAAGCAGAGACATTACTTTGCCGACTAAGGTCCGTCTAGTCAAGGCTATGGTTTTTCCTGTGGTCATGTATGGATGTGAGAGTTGGACTGTGAAGAAGGCTGAGCATCAAAGAATTGATGCTTTTGAACTGTGGTGTTGGAGAAGACTCTTGAGAGTCCCTTGGACTGCAAGGAGATCCAACCAGTCCATTCTGAGGGAGATCAACTCTGGGATTTCTTTGGAAGGAATGATGCTAAAGCTGAAGCTCCAGTACTTTGGCCACCTTATGCGAAGAGTTGACTCATTGGAAAAGACTCTGATGCTGGGAGGGATTGGGGGCAGGAGGAGAAGGGGACGACTGAGGATGAGATGGCTGGATGGCATCACGGACTCAATGGACGTGAGTCTGGGTGAACTCTGGGAGATGGTGATGGACAGGGAGGCCTGGCGTACGCGATTCATGGGGTCGCAAAGAATCAGACACGACTGAGCGACTGAACTGAACTGATAGCTGCTTTACAATGTAGTATTAATTTCTGCCGTATAGCAAAGTGAATCAGCCGCACGTATACACATACGCCCTCTTGCTTGGATTTCTCTCCCATTTAGGTCACCAAAGAGCACTGAGTGGAGTCCCCTGGGCTCTCCAGTGACTTCTCATTAGATGTCTATTTTATATGTAGAAGTGTATATGCTCCAGTCCCAGTCTCCCAGTCCATCCCACCTTTCTTCCCCCTTGGTGTCCATAAATTTGTTCTTTATATCTGTGTCTCTATTTCTGCCGTGGAAATAAGTTAATCTATACCATTTTTGTAGATTCCACATGTATGTGTTAATATGATCTTTGTTTTTCTCCTTCTGACTTATTTCACTCTGTGTGATGATCTCTAGGTCCATCTGCATCTCTGCAAATGACCAAATTTCATTGCTTTTTATGGCTGAGTAATAGTCCATTGTACATATGTGCCACATCTTCTTTATCCATCCCTCTGTTGATGGATAAATTTCCAGTGTAATGTAAATAATGCTAATGTAAACAGTGCTGCAATGAACATTCGGGTACATGTACCTTTTTGAATTATGGTTGGTTTTCTCTGGGTATGCGCCTAGGAATTGAATTGCTGGATCATAAAGTAATTCTATTTTTGGTTTTTCAAGGAACCTCCACATTGTTCTCCATAATGGCCTAGTATCTTTCATAAACTGTAATATCCCAGTGTTTTCCTTGGGATGAAAAGAGTCCATGTATGTGAAAGCTATCTATTTCTTTAATCAGAATTTGTCACTATCTTTGATGTTATTATTATTTCCCATAGAATTTGGCAGAGTCTCCTACATATATGCTTTAATAAATAAATATATATTGATCAATCATTAAAATAGGTATTATTTAACTCACATACAATCCAACAACTCTCTGACACCAAATTGGTGTTCAACAATTCAATTTAATTCAGATACTAACTTCCTAGAGTATCATGGACCCAGGCAGTTGAGGGTTCAGTCTCACAAGACTGCCCCTACTTCAGACACCAGCTGCAAATCTTGGGTATCTCCAAGCACTTTTGGTTACCAATCTGGAACTTCCCACAATCCTCTCAGGCTTTGATAATTCACTAGAACAACTTGCAAAACTCAGAAAACTTCTATGTTTACAGTTACGAGTTCATTAGAAAGGATACAAACATCCAGATGAAGAGCTTCATCGGGTGAGGTCTAGAAGAGTCCCGACAAGCAGATAGTTTGGATATGAGGGGAAACTCAAATCCTGGAAATGATGTCAAAAGAATGGGGCCAGTAAGAAGTTCTCCTCTGTGAAAACCCAGAGATATTGAGAAATAGAGAAAGTCATTTGGCCAGGAAGCGACTGCAATGAGACTAACTTCAAAGAACAAACTGCATCTACTCTGTGCTTCTTCCTACAAGGTTGAATTGGCTCTTGCCTTCATTCATTTAGAAATATGTTGTTGAGAATTTACTCTATGCCAGAAATTCTGATATGCCAGAGAAGGGGAAATTGGAAAAGACAGAGTCTCTGCACTCTATTGATGATATTTCAGGCATCTGATGAACAGGCATTCAGGGGGGGAGCCCTGGATCACGTCACATCATATACATAACGCCCTCTGCTTCTCCACAAAAGCTCAGCTCTGCTTCTTCTTTGTTATTACCCTGCCCTTCTCAGGCAGACTTCCCCAGCCAACCGTCTCTTCTGAACTTAGTTTCTGAGATTAATCCATATGAATCATCTAGCTCGTTTATTTGCACTGTTCTATGTCATTTCATTGTAGGACTATTCCAGTTTATGTACTCAATCTCTTCTCAAACCTGTGAGTTAGACCTGTGAGTTATGTCCAGGTTTATACTATGCAATAATTCATATATATATATGCATCACTTTAATCTTGCTATGAGTGTCAATCTAGGAAAAATACAAGGAGAACTGTAAGAATATAAGAAACATGCATCTTCAGTTTTACTAAGTAATGACAAGCTCTCTCTAAATTGGGGGGTAACTATTTACATTCTCATTCTCAGTAATTGAAAGTTTCCATTGATATCCCAGCACTTGGAATTGCCAGACTTAAAAATTCTTGCAAATATTATGTGAGAAACTTCATCTTGCTATAGTTTACTTTGCACTTCTCTGATAATGAATTGAATTTCTATTTACACATTTACGGTGAATTATACTTCCTCCAATCCCTTCATTCTTCTCTTTCTCTGAGCTTAGTTCCATCATTATAAAATAATGATATGGTACTAGGTCAGTCTCAGCGTCACTTCTAGCTCAAACGCCTCATGGCTGTGATTATCATGGTCACCACTATTCCTCATAAAACTCCAATTCTATATTCATCCTCAGCAGCTCTGATTCTCAATTGTTTCAGCTGTAACAGAATAGTGTTAGACTCAACAAACTCATTTTCAATATCAAAATGCTACATGGACATCACCAGATGGTCAACACCGAAATCAGATTGATTATATTCTTTGCAGCCAAAGATGGAGAAGCTCTATACAGTCAACAAAGACAAGACCGGGAGCTGACTGTGGCTCAGATCATGAACTCCTGATTGCCAAATTCAGACTTAAATTGAAGAAAGTGGGCAACACCACTAGACCATTCAGGTATGACCTAAATCAAATCCCTTATGGTTATACAGTGGAAGTGAGGAATAGATTTAAAGGTCTAGATCTGATAGATAGAGTGCCTGATGAACTATGGAATGAGGTTCGTGACATTGTACAGGAGATAGGGATCAAGACCATCCCCATGGAAAAGAAATGCAAAAAGGCAAAATGGCTGTCTGGGGAGGCCTTACAAATAGCTATGAAAAGAAGAGAAGCAAAAAGCAAAGGAGAAAAGGAAAGATATAAGCATCTGAATGCAGAGTTCCAAAGAATAGCAAGAAGAGATAAGAAAGCCTTCTTCAGCAATCAATGTAAAGAAATAGAGGAAAAGAACAGAATGGGAAAGACTAGAGATCTCTTCAAGAAAATTAGAGATACCAAGAGAACATTTCATGCAAGGATGGGCTCGATAAAGGACAGAAATGGTCTGGACCTAACAGAAGCAGAAGATATTAAGAAGAGGTGGCAAGAATACACGGAAGAACTGTACAAAAAAGATCTTCATGACCCAGATAATCATGATGATGTGTTGACTAATCTAGAGCCAGACATCTTGGAATGTGAAGTCAAGTGGGCCTTAGAAAGCATCA
>SJXQ01000596.1:116945-280512 GCA_006408695.1 Aepyceros melampus
GGGGGGGGGGGGGGGGGGAATTCTACCAAGACAGAGCAGTTTCCTTTTCAGAGGTGCCACAATAAAGGAGACAATAGCAATATTTTTACTGTATAGGTCGATACAATTACAGGATGGAAGAAAGCAAGGAGCAAAAAATATAAATTTCACACTTAGTGACCTAGTAATTTGTCAGTCATTTTTTCTGCATTAAACCTAATGCATCCTCTGGGACTGGGGCAGAGGATTCCAGAGAAATTGTACTCTTAGCCTGCCTAAGCTCTGAATTCCACACCATCTCTTTAATTCTCCCTTCTTGAGGTTTTCCTCCATGTGTCTAACTGTCTTTGTCTTCTCAGTTCTGTCTTTGTCTTCTCAGTTCTTATCAATTTCTCTTGAGACTTTTCTTTGATCTTTTATTTTGATACCAACTGCTGGAAAAAAAATTCTTCTTTTCACCTAGCAAATGATCATATTATATTTCTTTACTGGAAGTAAAGGGTCTACTATAAAGTGTCAGAAACTCTCGACATTGATCAGTTTAATTCTGCCAACCATGGAAAGAGGCAAATCCCATCTTCCCTGAGTCTCCATTCCATGTAATCTCCATTTTTCCCACAATATACTTTTTCCTCTGCATTTATACACCTTTCATTCACCAGTCCCACTGTGTTTCCAGCCAAGCAGTGGGTCCTCCAGGAGCTTACAATCTACATGAGAAAATGATACACATGTTGAACATGGAACTGGAAAGGGCAGTATGGGAGGAGGATGTGCTGGAGAATAAGAAGGGGAGTAGGTGTGGCAACTGTAGCCAAGAGTGGGAAGAACTGTGATGGAAAGGAGCGTGAGGAGCTTGAATGGGATCAAAGCACGGGATCATCAGGGAGACGGATGTGAGGTAAATGTAAGGAAACGTTCTCAATCCATTAAACAGAGTCATCTGGCGAAGAAGGCCACGTATTGATATGTGAGGAACTCACTGACAGGCTGTGATGGACTCACTGCCCTGGCCAGGGCATAAGACTGGCCCATCCAAGCCCAAGCTCTCTGGTGAGACAAGTGGACCCTGTAGGAGTCTGCAAGAAGCACACTTGGGTGAGGACCATTGTCACCAGAGAAGACTTCAAAGAAACACAAAACCGGGTTAGGGCCTCTGTAAGAGCTGAGCTGGCCAAGAAGACACAGGAAGATACTCCTAGAGGAGGAAAAATACACCCTCAACCTGCCCTCACACCCCTGCACACACCCATTATTTCTTATAATTTTCTGTCCAAAGAACAAGCTTTCTTATTTTAAGTCGAGAGAAAATAGTTCACAACATTTTCATTCATCCCTCTAAGAGAAGGAATAGGTACAAGAAGTAGACCAAATGTTAAAGCTGATGCCTTTATTTTTCGCTCTTTTGTCTTTTCATTCTTCCTATTTTTCAGTCTTTCAAAAGTTCACTGAGGATCAAGGCACTGGGGCTAAGTGCTGGGATGCAATGACCTGCAAAGACAGTTGTAGTCTTTGCCGTCACAGAGCTTACAGTCTATCTGGAGAGACAGATATTAGCCAAGTCATGTTTGGATATATGTTTACAAATGACACCAGAGAAAAAATACTGTGAGCACCCAGAGCAGGTAAGAGAGAGCCCAGAGCAAGGCTGCAGTGACAGAATAGGCTTCCCTAACGGAGGGATAGATGGAGTGTGATCTGAGATTGAGGATGGAGACAAGGTGAAAGGGGTGGCAGTGAAGAGGGTCAAGGGGCAAGGAGTGGGGGAATAAGCTATTCCAGGAAGATAAAACAGCATAAACAAAAGCAAGAGAAAAGACTACATGTACAAGGAACTGAAAGAAAACTCTAGGGAACTCCAGTAATTGTGTGCATCCGGAACAGCAGAAAGCTCAGTTTATAGTTAGCAACCAGGGATACCAGGAAGGAAGGAGGGTAAATTGATGAAACAAGGGAACCTGGGATCTCTGTAAATATTATATTTCTTTGGGAATATGAGAAGGTTAGTGTTCATTTTATAGGTCAATTTTGTTACAGAAAATACTTATGATTGGTGTCCGCATGACCTATTTTATTTTAGCATAATTTTCCCGCAGACCCAGGCAGAATTAAGAGATTAAAATTGCAATTGTCTCATAATTATCCATACATGAATTATCCCTGGTGACTCGGCCATGGATAGTTTTCCATTCTTTCATATTATTAAGCCATATATAGAAGAGCATATATATTCTAGGTGTAGAGGAATCCTGGGCCTGGGTACCAAGAAAATGGATACATTTGAGAGTCTGTGTGTGTCAGGCTTGGGTAAAGGATGTGACTAGTGGTTTTCTGCTTGCCACCTTCCAAGATTAAATACTGATCCCTGGACTTCCCAATCTTTTGTAGTAGTCTACCTGTAGCTGCTTAGGTTGACTTTATTCTTAAATCTTAGAGATTTATGTTAAATAGACAGATTAAATGAGTTGCTAATTGTTTTCTCCTTTCTGAGATTAAAAAGATTTTTAACAGGATGAATGGGGCTCTGCCAAGAAAGGCATAGCAGCTGGAGGTGATAAGAATTATTTGTGCTCAATTGGTCTCCCTCCATTATGAAAAAGAGGCAAAACTCTTAGCTTTATCTCTAAACTACCATAGATGAGTAAGGTGATTTTTTGAAAGGGTTAGGGTTGAGGTAAGCTATAAAGTGAATGAATAATTGTTCTCTTTAGCATCAATACTAGGTAAAAATGAAGACAAATTGCCTATGCTATAACCAGAAGAAGCCGCTGATTCAAGCTTATCTAAGGTATTGATGTTCTCTAGCTCATCAGCCCAACATGCTAGCATTCTATTTACCTAATCAATAGGCCTCAAAAATCCCCAGTGGATCAATCAACAGAGCTTCTAGGCATCAGGATTAGGCTGAGTTTTGAGGAAACTCGAGAAATAGGCAAGGACTGGATGGATTGGCTTCTGAGCTGGTAGCAAAGATATCTGTAATTGATTCTAGCCCTCAGCACTCAGGCCTCTTGAGTAACATCCACCGTGTGGCCAGCACTAGAGAAAAGCCATGCCAAAGATAGCTTTGATGTGTATACGTTCCCAGTTCAGCTCATCAGACAAGTGCAGGCATGCTGTCAGACCGCAGAGGGATATATACCTGAATCCTGTCTAGGCAGTGCCATCTGCGTGGTGGTGGCACTTGGTGGGTCAGTTTGTCAATGCCTTGGTAAAGCAACTGCTTTGGTGAAAGACAGTTTCCATGGAAATGGCCAGAGGAGGTGAAATCAGGCAGGGGATGAAATTTTCAGAAATCAGTGTGGCATGCGGCCCACCGAGTCATCTCTGTCCATGTGCCCTACTTGGGTTTGCCGTCCTACAAAGTTATCACAACCTCCCAATTACCTCTGGTTTACCTCTCTCAGAACTCCAAAGGATTTTCAGCTGAGTGTACTGGGAAGCATCAACTGAAAAAATTCACTTAAGAATGCTGGTGATTGATCACTCCCACGGTGTTTCTTCCTCTTTTTTTATGTACGCTATCTTAAATGGATCATGTATTAATGGAACTGAAGAAAGACCATATAATGGAAGAAACACTTGCAGCTGACCTGCCTTTGAGACATGGAGTGGAGACAGGGCTCCTTTCCTCCCAGCTCTGTGGTCTGGAGTAGAGAAGCTCCTGGATTTCTATATTAATCTCTTTGAGCCGAAATGCTCTAGCCTATACAAGATCAGGCCACTTCCTTGCAGGGAGACAAAGTACAGGAAGCCCGGGGCCTGGAACACAGTAGGTCTTCAATGAAGGACAGCTTTTATGATGCTGACAGTCATCCAAATCTCACACAGGAGTAAGAGACCATCTTTTTTTTTTTTTTTAGCTGCCAGGGTTGGATAGAGAGGGGAGGTATTTTTGGATACGAATAAAAACTCCTAAGCCAAGCTCACACAGTCAGGACCTCCACAAGGTTTACCTGGCTTCAGACAGAATGCCTGGGCCCCAAACCTCTAAGCATTATTGTCTGAATGCTCCTACTCCATCCCAGGGTTCTAGTGGACTGACCAGTGAGTTGGCCAGGCTGGGCTGCCAGGGAACAGTAGTAGCAGGCTTACCACTCAACAGAGCAAAAACAAAGGAGACCCAAGACAGGTAAACACCAGCCAAGGTGCTAGAGAGGAGCTGACTGCAGGCGCCAGAGTGGATGAGGAGGTGGAGACTGTCTATAGCTGGACAGGGAGCAGTCCGGGACTGTTGCGAGCACCCAAAGGGGTTTCTGATGGCTTTGACGGAAGGCAGTGGGGGCTCTGTGGACATGTCAGAGGACTCTCTGGACTCTGTGCTTAGTATGCTGTGACCTTCAGCACTCAAAATGCCCAGAAAAATAGAATTAGGAGGTCCTTGCCTGTGTCGCTTCTTTTCCCCAAGTCTCCGTTTAAAAATACATATTTTTATTTTATTCCATACAGTAGGAATGACACTGGTGGATTTTATAGCTTTTATTAGGACTAAATGAGTATGGAACAACTTTGTTTCCTATTATAGGTGGCTATTATGACTGCAATTATTATATTCTTAGTAATCATCACTGTATAGCGTGGCTGGTTAAACAGAAAAGTCCATTCAACAGACTTTTATCCCATTTACAGAAATTCTCTAGAGTGTGATAGTATACCACTTATGGATATGGAAAGTGATCAAATTTGAGATCAGAAAGCTGGCTGTCCCCAAGGCCGTAGCCAGAGGAAAGAAAATGTCTGGGTGCAAAGAGACTGAGAGATGAATTGAGAGCAGTTAAGTGAGGGGTCTGGATTCAAGATCTTCAAACCTGACTGGCTGCACTAGAATTAGCCCGAGAACTTAAACAAAATTACAGACCTACTGAATGAGAATCTCCACATGGTGTCTGGGGCAAATGTTTTTTAAAGTTCCCTAAATGACTGAGATGATTAGCCATCCAGATTTAGAAAGCAGAGGGCAGGGCCGGTCCTGGGGCCAGGTGCCAAAAGCCATCAGCCTGGCAGGACAGGGCCTGGGGCCTGGCCATGAGCTGGACCGTGACAGCACACCAAGCCCTGGAGCGCAGAAAGGGGACAATGGGGAAGCCCTCACCGGTCCATGGATTTTGGTTATTTGCTCAATTCTAGAAATGCAGGGGCCATAGTTCAGGCTGTTGGGGAGGCTGGGTCTGCAGGTGTGAGGAAAGGGAATGCTACAGTCAGGAGCCTAGAGGAGCAGCTGGGGGTCAGGCCAGATGGACAGGTTGACTCTCCTCTCAATCTCAGAACTTCTTTCCTGAGGAAGTGGCTTGGGACACAGTATTTTTTGGCTTCTGTCGGGACACGGTAAGAAAACAGAGCTCAGTGAGGGAATGTGCTGGAATTAGGAGAAGAAGGAAAAATAAGAGTGTGGGTCTGGGTTCTCCCCTCCTTCACGTCCACCTCCTCTGCAGCTGTGGATACACTGGGGGAGTACGGAGAAGCTTCCGGTGCCCTGAGGAGGGGCTGCTGGGACCATGTTCTCAGGCTGCCAAAGAAGAGACCAGCTTGGGGGCTGACAGGATCCCTAGGGAAGAAGCCAATTTTACACCTTGGTGAAAGGCTAGGACCCTGCCACATTTCACAAGACTTCTAGAAAGTAGAAAGCCCCTAGCTCGCAGATACAGCTTTAGTAATCACAACACACACACACACGTTTCCTTGGAGATAAAGCAAAGTTGGTGAATCAGCACAGGTGAGCAGGTGAGGGCCATGTAATTCCTCAATCAAGGTAGTTGATTGCGCATATCTTCAGTTTAAGAAAAAATTAAAAATAACTTCTCTGAAGGAGAGAGAGACACACACACACAGAGAGAAAGATTAGTTGTCTATCCTTTGTGCCAGTGATGTGCCAAAGTGAGGATTCCACGTTAGAGTCCCCAAGTTTTCCCAGAAGGGCTGAGCTGCAACGCATGATTTGGTCTCCCAGGCCAAAGCCTCACGCCTCCCACAGGCCACGCTGGCAGGGCTGTTCCTTCTCGGAGGCAGTGCCTGCCTGGGCCTGGGTTCCAAAGAAGCTGGGAATACTGGTGAGAATCCTCAGAGGCCCAGCGACCCACCAGATGAACATAACAAAACACTGTCACAAAACCTGACTTTCTGGAAACAACCCTTCTTTCTTCCAGTAACCCATAATTAAATGTATAAAGTATGCCCAAGATGTCAGAAAGGAGAAAAAACTGAACTTCGAATACCAAGTCCTAACCCAATGACTAACACTTCTAGTTGGGAGACCTTGGCAAGTTAACAAACATCTGAAAACCAGAGACAAGTGATGCCTTCCCCAGCCTCCTGGATGTTTGGAGGGAATCAGAAGCGATAATGCGCGGGAAGCCACTTCTTAGTGTCTTACGTGCAGGGGCATCAGTAATGTGGCATAAACGTGGTGCTGCTGCACTGACCCTCTGTGACCCCTCCCAAGACCCTTCTCCACACAGATGGTCACAGTGGGATCTACAGAAAAGAGCTGAGTTGGAAGGGGAGTTGACCAGGACTCCAGGCATGAGCTAAAGGAAGGCCCTCTTACAGGGCTGAACTGAGCTGAAAGGGGTGAGTGGGCAGAGATGAAGATAACTGGAAAGGTTGGTCAGAGTCAGACTGTGAATCTGAGACAGAAGGCCCCGCTGCTGAAGGTGCTACCCCAGCAGTGGCCCCAGCTCCGACCCCCTGGCCTTCCCGGCCCTCTGCACCAGCCAGTTAACATCTAACCCTTTGGAGTGGGTCCACGTGGGGCGGAAGCCCCAAAGCCCGGGACCCCTTCCTCCTGGATGGGCCGGGGCACACACCTCCATGCCCTGGGCTCTGCGGGTTGCGCCTCTGTGATCAGGTGCTTATCTCCAGGTGTTCGCCTGAAGGGAGGTCATGAAAAATCAACACCAATCAGGGCAGTTTCCTTGGAAGCTGAAATTATCTCTCAGGCATCTTAGAGCAGGTGCAGGGCTATTTTGGGCCAGCAATCACTGTGTGTAGAGGAGGGAGCATCGCCTCTTCTCACAAAGCAGCAGCCTAGAGAGAGCCAATTACGGCAGGCAAGCGCTTCCAGCTCCTTCTGTCTGTGCCGCCGAACGTGGCAGAACGTCCGGGCATGGGTTCCTGCCACGACCACCAGCGAGGGCTCCTCTCCAACAGATGAAAGGATAGGGGCTCAGCTTCCTGGTCTGAAAAAGAGTGTCTCCCACCTGCAGGAGAAGGTTCACATCTTTCAGCGTGGAATTCAAGGCCCCCCTTTCTCCAAATGCGCACACTGTCTCTATTCAGAATTTTACTCAGATTCCTCCCATGCTCTCCGCCGACCCAGACCCTCTACGCCTGTTGGAAATGGAGGGTGCATTATACTGAATCTGCTTCTGGCCTTCCTCCACCAGAGTGTTCCCTTTCCCGGCCTCCCCTTCGTCATCAAAGTGCCCTTCCTCCCTGAGGGCCAACCGATCCCATGGAGCTCTCTCCTTTCTCTGCCCTCCTCCGTTGGAACCACAGGACCTGATAGTACACCTGTGTGCACTCTTCGAGTAGCGGTGAAGCCTTCCTGGCTGTATTACACCACCCCCTGAGAACCAGAAAGTGGCTCTGGGGTCTCCTACTCCTTCGTTTCCCCCACAGCATCTGGGACGAAAGTGTAGGCACTGAATAACCACTCATTCAGTTCCTATCTCTCCCAATTCCTCAACTTCCTGCAGAGCCTGCCTCATCTCCCCTCACCTCTCAAAAATCTCCTCAAACCTCTCAGATCATCAAAGCCAGTTAGATTCACATGCAGCATCCAGAGTTTAGGAATCAGTGTTTCTTAAAAGCTTCTGACAGGCTTGCTTCGTGTCTCTAAGCAGTCCATTTCAGAAGATGGGGCTGTGTTTCAGGTGTCTGTCCCAGGCCTCAATCTCCTGCCAGCTAATAGGATGGGGTGGGGTGGGGTGGGGGTGCTCTGTGTGGGTTCTGTTTGCCTAATGGCCCTCACTCTGGTGGTATGGTTTCCAAGGAAGGGAAACACTTGCATTATAAATGGATTTATTAAAATACTCGCCCATCGTTCTTGTCTTTTAGAAGCCCACAATCTAAAAATATGCCACAGAGAGAAAGGGCACACAGACAATGAAAAGACAAGAACTGGGAGCAGACAGTATCTAAAAATATCAGAGTTCTGAGCAGAAAAGGGCGGTTTTACAGTGTCACGTGTTGAAAGCTCATCCAAAGCAGCACACATCTCCCCCTGCCTTCTCCCTGCCACCTCTAGTTTCTTCATTTCTTTTTCTCTATTCACGTCCTGCCTTTGACTATTTAAACCTTAAAAATGTCAAAACAGAATGCAGCGGACAGCAAGCACCACACCCGTCACTGTGCGCTCTTCCTCTCTGAAGAACACACTCTGTCAGCCCTGTCAGGCCACTGAGACCAGAGGCCTCGTCTTCCTCCGGGAGCACTTCGTGTCCTCTCAGTGCAGGACTGATGACGTTGCCCTGGACTGTCGTGACTGTGCGTGTGGTTTCCATCCCTTATTAGACTACAAACCCCTTTAGAGAAGGGGTTATGTCTCATTCACCCCCAGCAGCCACGGGACACAGTACTGCCCAGTTTCCAGCAAAAGGAAGTATTTTTGCTAAAGGAATGAGCGAACGATTAGCTGAAACCATGATTCTCTCTGGGCCTTGACAGCCTGTGGACACGCTGATATTAATAACCACATTTTGGTCCCACACAGCTCCCACCTCCACAATCAGACAGTCTGTCACACACTGACTCCATCTGAATCAGGAACGAAGGAGCGGTACCTCGATAATTCTGTCTCGTGGTATCTCAGACAGACCCTAATATGAGAAACAGATGGGACAGGTTAAAACGTCTGGGTTTGGCAGAAGCGTCTTTGTTGGATGTAGACGCTCTAAAGCAACCGGGGGCCCAGGGCTGTGTGCCTGGACCCAAGGCGCCATCGCAGGAGTGAGAACCAGGCAAGCCAAGCATGGCCCTGCAGCCTTGCCCCTCCATTCAGGACTGCTCTGCTTCTCCCAGGTTCCTAGTGTGGGATCTCGTCTCAAGAAAGTCTTCCAATAAGCAGAAAATAAACTGCTAGGTTACAAGAAAGTTTCCTAAGTACCGCTCCCTGGAGCAAAATGAACTACTCACACCCACCTTCACCCCAGGAGCACCCCTTGACCGCTGTCCCCAGAACTGCTTCAGGCCACTGGCTACCAAGCCGTAGAGCCAGAGCTGGGAGACTGCGGCTACCAGTTGCCCTTCCCTGACCCGTGAAACCACAGCAAGTTGTCTTTCCTCCTGCCTCCTCCCCCACCCTCGGAGCTTTCAGGCCCTCCCGACCGTCCCCTCCCCAAAACTTCTCATAAGCACCCCTCGTTATCACCAGTGAATAACTGAATGTGAGAATGGGCATCCACCCCACGTCCCTGGTCTCAGGTGAAGAAATCCCCTATGATGACAAACAGACAGAGTGACCTGCCCTGTCATACTGTCAGACAGTGTCTGAAAAGACCATCCTTCTTCCAGTCTTTGCATATTTAATAAGTTTAAAAGATCACTGTGAGAGAAACCAGGAACATCAGAGAATTCTGAGCATCAGCCATTCCAGGTAGAGTCAAATTCTGCCTGAAGCAGGGAGAGCGTGGCTCCAGGTGCACTCAGCTGTGGGTCATCACCCACTCTGCCTGTGTGCACAGCCAGGACTGCAGAAACTTTTTTTTTTCCCCTGACAAATTGCTGATAGTTTCAGCCAAATGGGACTTGGACTCCTAGAAAACTATTCGCCTTGCGTCTTCCCCAGTTTACCTGCCTCGGGAATTATGTGAGAGGATCGTGCTGGAGCTGATGTCCAACTGTGGAGCTCGCTGTGTGGCACCAGCTTGACAGCATCCGTGTGAATGGAATCCAGCCAGTCCTGGCACTTCTCTGCCTCTCACAGCAAGTCCTGTCTCCCCGGCCTGCCCCCTCGCCTCCTACCCCTCCCCCCCAATCAAGAGTGTTGTATTTCCCAAACCCCCGCTTCACAGCGACGTTGTTTTATAGGGCCCCTCCAAAATACCTTGAATAGTCCCTTTTTTATCGCTTCCATTTTCTGAAAACTCCAGCTGCCCCTCTGAAACCATCCAAATCTAATTAACCGCCTAAGCTGGAGTTAGGGACAGCGGCTCACTTTCGGGTCCTTAGCATACCCATTCAGGCCTTCTTTCAATATGGGCACAAAACCAGGAATTTCTAATAATTGTATCTATGGGCCTGGAAGGGGGAAAAAAACAAGAAAAGAGAAAGAAAGAAAGAAAGCTGCTAATAAGTAGGTCTGTGAAAGCCGGGAGATCAGCACCTCGCCTGAACTTGGCAGCCCAGCCCGAGAAACTCGGAGACAATGCCACGGGGCATCGGAACAGCTTAGCCTCCTGACTCAGATTTTGTGAGAACCGACCCGGCTGTGAATAGAGATCCCAGCCTCAGTGCTCAATGGTCCCAGCTCAGACTCATTGAAATGTCTTCTCACAGAATTGGAAAAGAAGAGGGCCAGGAAAGTTTGCGGAATGTCAATAAGGCTGTGCTGAGAAGGGGAAGATGGGGGAAATTCAGAAGTTTGCTCCTGAATGACACAGATTAAGACAAAAGCAGCGCACTGGGTCTCTGCCAGGTGGCACTGCCAGGAGGGGACCCTGCTGCCTGGGGAGCTGCCAGGGAGGGGAGCTCCTGGGCATGGGCCACTTCCTGGGGGGTCACTCTGGAGCGGAGGGCCTTGGGATGTCACCCCACTGCTCCTTTAATGGAAAAGGCATGGAAGGGGCAAGAGCTCCAATATGCTCCTGAGTCCCGGCTGCTGCCTCCCATGAGAAACTCCCTTCCTCACCATCAAAACTCAGTCCCCTCACTTTGCCTAGAGAGGTCATGGAAAAAACTATATTTGTGCACATTTTCCCAGACCCATTTCAAACACCAATATCCCGTAAAGCCTACCCCAGTCCTCACCACAGCTCCCACTGGCCAGCCCATCCTCCCATTTTACTTCTTGTCTAGCTTCAGGGGGAGCGGGGGGTCTGGGGCTGCCCTGTATACTTCTGGTATATCCCACCACTCCTTATGTTTAGGACAAAATTAATAAACATTATTTGAATAGCCACATGATTGACCTAGGCTAAGCCTGGAATTCGGGAGAAGGCAATGGCACCCCACTCCAGTACTCTTGCCTGGAGAATTCCATGGACGGAGGAGCCTGGTGGGCTGCAGTCCATGGAGTCGTGAAGAGTCGGACACAACTGAGTGACTTCCCTTTCACTTTTCACTTTCATGCATTGGGGAAGGAAATGGCAACCCACTCTAGTGTTCTTGCCTGGAGAATCCCAGGGACGGGGGAGCCTGGTGGGCTGCCACTATGGGGTCACACAGAGTCGAACATGACTGAAGTGACTTAGCAGCAAGCCTGGAATTCAATCTGCTCTTAATAGCAATTCAAGATTTTATCACATTATTCTTAGAGGCACTTCCCAATGGTTGGTTGGTTTACTTATTTTGATCATTGTGGGAGTAAAAATGAAAGAAGAGCAAGAGAGTTGCTTTTTGATAGCAGTATGCAGAGGTGGACAAATTATAAGAAAAATTAATTTATGCGTGAACATATACAGAGATGTCGGATTTCCATGTGTCTACAAATGTATATGTCTATTTATACATATATGGAATAGGAGTAAATTACAATAAGAGAGAAAGCAGTTTTCTTCTGGAAAGAAGTCAATGGTCTCTCACTATAGAGAACTGCAGGTTTTTATAAGGGGCATAGGTCAGACAGTGCACAACACAGCAAGCACATGTTCTGTTCACTTTTATTTTCAATGTGGTCTCGAGTTGTTTTTCCAGGAGTAGAAACGGATTCTTAGGAATAAGAATTCACTCACAGGGCCTCACTAGCAAGGTCTTACTGAGAAGAAATAAAGCACCATCTCCAGTCACATCTTTGCTCTTGCTGATGGTAATCTGGAGCCCCATTGTAGCCCAGATGTGAAGAGGGACAGAGCTGGAACAGAGTGAGTTTCAAGACACAGAGTCCTCTCCAAATGAAACTCTAAATAAGTCAGGGTCATCTCTGATTGGATGAGGTGTATGGAGGTCCTTCCTTCTTCCCCTTCCCTCATGGTCGTCCCTCTCCTCCCCTCAAACTCTGGAAGCCTCAGGGGTTCTCATGGGCTTCCTAGCTCAGAGCACTGTGAAAAACTTAGCTTTCCTCCAGGGCCCAGGCTTCACACAGAGAGTTAGAAATTCTAGGTGTAGGTCCCATTCTGTTCTTTTCTAGCTCTTGGGAGCTTATTGCCCTGGAGTAACCGCATTCGTCTTGCACAGAATATGGTCACTACAAACACATCTTACTTCACATGCCAAACTGTGTGCATCCCTGCTCTGTGGATCTTAAAGGACGCCAAACACAAAATGGAAGATGTGACCATGAGTCTTCTTGGTCTTAATGGTCTTCATTATTCAGAGAGGACTTGGAGGATCTGAGACATTGAGCATCGGGCCCAGGTCAGCTGTAGTTGCTGCCTCAGTGGTCTTTCTCCGTCTCACATGGTGACACCCCTGGTGAAGAGGAGATATCTGTCCTTTGGTGGTTATGGTCTCTAGAGCCAGAAGGGGAAGGTTCAAGTCATAGCTCCCTCACCTGGCTCTAAGAAGCACTAGACACATTTGCTATTATTACTATTACTTTTATTGCTGCTTTTAATTGTTTTTCCAAGACTGTGAATGGACTCTCTCCTATGCAAGCTGTACACATGAATTGTCCAATTAGCCAGTTTAGGGCTACAGATGGAATTGGATTATCCCATAAGCAGAAAAAGGGCACGCACCCAAGCAAAACAAATGCACCCAAAACAAAGCCTACTTCAATAAACTTAGCTTTGTGATCAGAAAATTCCACCAAAACAGGGGTAGAGAATCACAACTATATCATTTAGTGTTTCCCTTCCAAAGGACTTACCATGACGCAGAGTGTGCCCTGGAGGAGAGAGCAGAACACCGCTGCCTCCCTTGTCAGGAGTCTGAACCCGAGACCTGGGCTTCCTCAGCCGAGCCCCTCTGGCTCCCTGCACTCAGTAGCCGTGGCAGTCACCACAGTCACATCACCCTTTCTGGGCTTAGTCCTCCCAGGGACCACTCTCGTGACCTCCTTCCGCATTTGTTCTCCTCCCCTTCATCAGGCATTTTGAGGAGTGGGAAGCGGGGATGGGGGTTAGCTGCTGAAAAGGTTTGTGATGAGGCCAGACTCAGCTTTGTCCATCCAGGTACTACCAGGTGGGGAAGCCACTTTTGATCATCATAGGGACAAGGCATTCAGGTAATTCATGCCAAGGACCCCTCCAACACCACACCATCGACAGCAAAGACAGCTGACATGTACAAGGTGGATGTCAGCAAGCTGTGAGCGGGGAGCTGCCTGTCCCTTTTCTACCTTTTTCTTCAGGATCATTTTTCTTCCTATAGCACCTTCCTCTTGCCCTCTCCCCGGAAGTTGCCCGTGAGCTGGCCTCTGGCTGTCCAGGGCAACTAGCTGGCTGCAACCTTAGGCCTAGGACATATCTCCACTTCATAGAAACTCAGCCTGAATCTTCATCTCCTACCTTCCCGCCTCCACCACACATACATACCTGGTGTGCCTCCCTCATTATTGAGCAAATTGGCTCAGCTGGTATCTAGTGGAATATTTATCAATACAAAAGCATGTGCGGCTACTGAGAGCTTCCACCTGCTTTATCAGAGGGGTCTATGCACTTCAGAATGGGAAGAGTGGAAGAGATCACCTGCAAAGGTAGAAGGTCAGGCCAAGTGCCGGGGCAGTGGGAGGGCAACGGAAGGACAAAGGCTGGGCCTTGCTGATAGCCTTTCAAATCACATAGCACGCTGAGGCCCTGAGTGGGGAGAAGGAGTAAAACCTGTCAGAATCACTGTTCCATTTGGCAGAGGGGCAGGGAACCGGTCACCCAGCGGCATGTAACCAATACAAGGTATTTCTTTGGAAATTTTTACTTGTCTTTTATATCTTAGATTCATAGCTTTGGGGTTTTCAGTTTTGGATTGAGGAACGTTAGAACTATGAGAGACTCGGGAGATACTGTAATGTACCCTCCATATTTTACAGATACAAAAACAACAACCCAGGAAAGGAAAATGACTTGACTGAGGTCCCAGAGCAAGGCAGTGGCTATGTGTTTGGGGAAAATTCCCAAGAGTTCACATATCTAAGATAAAGTTTTCTATAGAATATAGGGAGAATGAGGCCCTTTCCTTCAATATATTCTTCTTTTTGATTTTGGGTTCTCAGAAACCAGTTGAACCTGGCATGGAGTCTGTGTGTGAAAAATTAGCATCCTTGGCTGAGGGTGATCTGGTGGCAGCTCCTGTCACCCCACGCGTCTTCAGGGTCGATTCAGTTCCTCTGGTTGTCTGGGGGCGTCCCTTCCCTTCCTCCCTCAGTGCTCTATGTGTGTCCCTCCCAAAGCTGCATGTTCCGTCAAAGAGGCTGACTTTCCCTGATAAGAGAAGGACAGTTCTTCGGTTAAGTGTAGACGAGTAACTGTGCTCCCTGGCTAGAAACTCCAGACAAGTTCTTGAAGTCCTTTTGTAGGAGAACGTAGGTAGTCAGGCTTCCAAGGCTCCAGACACATCAAAATGACGTGCCGCATGTGGCAGTCTGCCTTTCCTTCAAAAAAGTCTTAATAAATAATTTTTTTAAAAAAAGATTTACCTTCTTTTCATTTTAAATGACAAACTGACCAATCAGGGAGCAAGCAGGCTGGAACATCATGTCACCACTCTGTGGTTTGACATTTTAGTGACCCTGTGGCCTTGCAAAGGTCACCCTCCCAGTGGTGTGCTAGAGCTGGCTCATACCAAGTCAAGTATGTTCATCTTTCTCCAGCTTCACATCGGCAGCTTGAAGTTGGCCATGGTGAAAGTATTTACACCAAGGAAACCAGCAAATCAGAGCTTGCTTTCCCCACCCCTCCACTGAACGGGTTCATCAGCTTTCTCTCTTCCCAGGGCCACTGCTTCCCCTGCTATCAGAGGCTGTCCTCTGTGCTCAGGTGCTTCTGTCATGCCTGACTCTTTGCCACCCCAGGGACTGTAGCCTCCAGCTCCTCTGTCCATCGGATTCTCCAGGCAAGAATACTGGACTGGGTTGCCATTCCCTTCTCCAGCTATCACAGGCTATCTTGGCTCAAATTACTTCTGGTTCCCTGTTGAAGAATTGTAATCAGAGCAAAGTGGCAGGTCTTTGTCTAGAGAAAGACACTAAAGGCTTGATGTTCTTTCTGATTCATCAGTGGCAAATCTTAAGCTCGCTGATTGACACCTCAGATCAGAAATATCTAGATGGCTGTGATCCTTTATGTCCCCTTGGCACAGAGTCTAAATGGCTCTCTGCACTGCCATTTTTCACTCATATGGTGGGGATCAGGGACACAGACACTCCTTCCAGCAAACTGAACTTGGGAGGGATGGAGAGACACACTCTGCCTTAACCCTAACTCTTAACTTGAATAAAAGGCCCTGAAGAAGTTTTGCAGATCTTATATGCAGTTAATGAGCAAGGCCTCCCCAAAGAGTACTATCCCCACACTTACAGTTATCCATTGCCTTTAAGTGTGTACTTTGGCTTGTTGCTGTTGAGTTTTGTTTTCACTGGGAGTGTGGGAGGGAAAAGATAATACTTAAAATAGTAGAATACTTAAGATACTTAAGATAGCCTCCTTGCTTACTGGGAGCCAAGAAATCTTGGTCCCTTAGAGTCATGGTTAGCTTTTATCTGGGTTTCAGCCATGGGGAGTCTGACTGAGATGGAGTTGATTGTGGAGTTGATTGTGTCTATGGTGAGACTGAAGGGAGGATCCGTAGCATATTTCCTGTCACATTAGGCACATGACTTTTATAATGTTTCCCTTGTTAAGCCGTTGGAAGTTGGGTTTATTATCTCCACTTAAGAATACATGAGTTCTTGCCTGGAGAATCCCAGGGACGGCAGAGCTTGATGGGCTGCAGTCTATGGGGTCGCACAGAGTCAGACACGACTGAAGCGACTTAGCAGCAGCAGCAGCAGCAGCAAGAATACATGAAACTGAGCAAATGTTGAACCTAAGATAGTTTTGGGCTTCCTATGCATCAATGCGGGAGACCTGGGTTCGATCCCTGGGTTGGGAAGCTCCCCTGGAGAAGGGCATGGCAACCCACTCCAGTATTCTTGCCTGAAGAATCCCATGGACAGAGGAGCTTGGCAGGCTACAGTCTATGGGGTTGCAAAGAGTTGGACACAACTGAGCAACTAAGCATAGCACATTAGGAAAACATAAGGCTTTATACCAAAGAGATATTATACATTTAATGCTGAAATCTCAAGAATCCAAGATGAGTATTTCATGTATGGATCGATTGACTGAAGGATAGAGTTCTAGTGGAGGGTAAGCTTTGTTTCATGTTAGAATCATTATTGTACTCATTGTTCATAGTGCATTCGTTTAATC
Source organism: Aepyceros melampus (assembly GCA_006408695.1). NCBI lineage: Eukaryota > Metazoa > Chordata > Mammalia > Artiodactyla > Bovidae > Aepyceros > Aepyceros melampus. The sequence goes on from SJXQ01000596.1 coordinate 133,427, forward strand.
TATTTTAACAGTGCAAGCAAAGCTATGAGTATGTATCTATGTGTGTATGCATGTTTCTCATGTATGAACTTGAGGTAGATCATGTTTTCACGAGTAAGTACCTACCATGCAGCTGGCATGGGGCTTTAAGCTCTAAGATACAAGGGGAAGCTGAGAAGATACCTGGGCTCTCCTTGAAGCTTACAGTCCAGTGTGTGACCTTGTAAAAGACTTGATAAGAATCAAATCCAAGACTCCTGATAACAAAGTCCAAGCCTGCTTTCTCCTATGTAATAGCTGTTCCCCTTGGAAGTGATGCGAAATGGCAAGAATGTGTAGAGGTGCCTCTTTCCTCAAGAGATCCCCCTGGGTCCCCCCTGGATCCTTGGTAAAACTCTGTGGACTGAGTCTTCCTCTGATTGGTCTGTGGAGAGTGAACTGATGCTTTCTCCATCTTTTCCTTCCCTGTTCTGGAGACACATTCTTTCCCCAGATCAGAGAGGACTCTGCTAGGAAACACACAGGAGATAGCAAGGGGGTCAATTGGCTTCATGGAAAAAAGACTTAAAGGCTGAACATATGGCAGGAGCCTCCACTTCAGTGCTCCCCAAGGAACCCATTTTACTTTCCCTGGGGCCCCAAACCCCAAGGAGAATCAGCCACGGGGAAAGATTCCAGCAGGCCTGAGAAATGAGAGCTGGTGACGAAGTGAATGCAGGCAACTCTATCATCTGCTCCCAGGGAGGGGAGGCTGAGGAGCTTGGAGGACTGTTTTTCCCTTAACAGATGCAAGAAAGAGCCGGAAAAGGTCAGAGATAAATGTAGCCCTCACTTTGTTCTGCATATTCAAAAGAACTTTTCTGAAGAAAGACTCAAAATATATGTGTGTTCACTCAACCTTTTCTGTCAGGCACAAAGCTCCAGATATGGAAATGACAGGGTAGCCACCAACGACGTGTTTGCAGGGCTCACAAGCCGGTCCCCAAAAAGAGCACACTTTGCGTGGGGCCCATCAGTTGGCTGGAGAGAGAGAAGCTTAGAAACAGGAGGGTATCTTGAGAAATCACTCCCAGAGGGGGCAAAAAGTTCCCAGGGAGAAAGCAGAGATGGAGTGGGAGGGGGAGAGGGGAACGCCATCATCGCGGGAGGCTGGATAGAAACAGTGCAAGACCTCACGGTGGCCGACATCCCTGCGCATAATCAGAAATTCCTCTCAATTCTGTGGGAAAAGGCTCTTTGCATTGTCAGCCCAGATGCCCCCATGAAGAAATAGCATGAAATGAGTCTCAGGGAAATGTCAGCGTGGGAGTGAGAAATGACTGCCAGTGGCTGGGTGGGGGAGGACAGGCCAGAGAGATGGGCTGACGGAATAAGCTGTCGTCCCCAAAGCAAAACAACACCCACAAAGGTAAAGGGGCTCCGCATCCAGTTTGGGGAGTTAGACACCCATTTTCTGATTGCTAGTTCCAATTTTTTTTTATCTCGTAGCCCTGAAATACCTCTCTTACATGTTTCCACAACCAAGGATGACCCAGTCTTCCTTTACAACAATAATTCCACTTGTCCACTTGGGTTCACAAAGCTAGCCTCTCCCCCATTCTCCAGACATGTCGAGGACTTTCATATTCCACCTCTCACCCATGTCTCCAAGTCTTAGAGTACTTGTGAGATAACTTCAGGTTACTCCTCTCTGATGTGATATGTACTTAGTCGCTCAGTTGTGTCTGATTCTTTGTGACCGCCATGGACTGTAGCCTGCCAGGCTCCTCTGCCTGTGGGGATTCTCCAGACAAGAATACTGGAGTGGGTTGCCATGCCCTGCTCCAGGGGATCTTCCTAACCCAGGGATCGAGCACAGGTCTCCCACATTGCAGGCAGAGTCTTTACCGACTGAGCCACCAGGGAAACCCTGTTGTGAAGTTCAACTGTAATTAGTAGATTCTGTCCTAAGGCTCTTTTCACACTTATCCTACCTCATCACACTGTATATCAGTTCCAACTATTAATGATAATAATAATAACCAATATCTATTAAGCACAAAACTATAGTAAACTTAACCCTTGTATAATTTATTGACCAAATGAATAGTGACATTATTTAATCCTTTTCAGAGAAACAAAATGAGGCTTAGCTAGGTCAAAGGACTTATCTATAACTACATATATAGGCAGAACCTGGATACAAATCTTCGAAGAAGACTCTTGAGAGTCCCTTGGACTGCAAGGAGATCCAGCCAGTCCATTCTGAAGGAGATCAACCCTGGGATTTCTTTGGAAGGAATGATGCTAAAACTGAAGCTCCAGTACTTTGGCCACCTCATGCGAAGAGTTGACTCATTGGAAAAGACCCTGATGCTGGGAGGGATTGGGGGCAGGAGGAGAAGGGGACGACCGAGGATGAGATGGCTGGATAGCATCACAGACTCAATGGACGTGAGTCTGGGTGAACTCCGGGAGTTGGTGATGGACAGGGAGGCCTGGCGTGCTGCGATTCATGGGGTCGCGAAGAGTCGGACACAACTGAGCGACTGAACTGAACTGAACTGGATACAAATCTCAGTCCTTCTGATCTGAAATACTCTCTTGTTACCCTTGTGTTCTGCTTCCCATAATGTTTGCTTACTGTCTATCTTCTGAGAGCCAATAAATGCTCATTTTGCAGATCTAGCCCAGAGAAGATGTTCAGTTGTAAATAATGGATGCCTTTGCATCTGACTGTTTTCTTTACTCAGTGCATATATTTGGTGCTTGCTTTACAAGTAAATTCATTGATAAGCATGAATATTGAAATGAAGTTTTTAAAAGGACGTGAGACAGGGTTATCTGATACACAGTTAACAAATGTTCTTGAAGAGATTGGAAGAATATTATCTTCTTAGATGGGCTTCCCTGGTGGCTCAAACAGTAAAGAATCTGCCTGTAAGAGACTGGGTTCAATCTCTGGATCTGGAAGATCCCCTGGAGAAGGGAACGGCTACCCAACTCCAATATTCTTGCCTGGAGAATTTCACGGACAGAGGAGCCTGGCGGGCTACAATCCATGGGGTCACAAAGAGTTAGAACAACTGAGCCTGGGTGACTTTCACTTTTCTTTTACTATCTTCTTAAGTAAGACTTTAGGAACCAGAGATTCTGAAATTCAGTGTTATAGTGGATAATTAACTTCTAGCAGATAACAAAACTTTTGCACTATAATTATAGACAGGGCTGGAGATGATTTTAAGAGCATCTAGTGCAGCTGATTTTTCATTATAGGCGGAAAATCTAAGGTATAGACTCGGGAAGGCCCTTATTCTTGGTCATTCAGGTAGTTCTCAGAACTAACTTTGCTGAAGTGTGAATACTTGAAAAGATCAACCCACAGAGGAAATGTGGAACACTGGTAGTGTCTAGTGCTTCTCAAACTCTAGTGTGGGTACAAATCAAGTATGTGGTTCTATAACATGCAAATTCTGACTCAGTGAAATCAGAATCAGGGGTGGGGGCTGCATTTCTGACAAGTTCCTAGGTGAGGCCTCTTCTGTTTGTCCATAGACTAACTATACCCTAGACAGCTGCTATCTAATCTAGATCAGCACCGTCCAATAGAGATAAAATTGGAGCCACTTACGTCATTTTAAATTTTCTAGTAGCCACATATAAGAAAGCTTTAAAAAGATAAAATTAAATTTAATAATTTTATTGAATCTAATCTTTGAAATACAGTATTTAGCTTTAAACTTATAGCACAATTTGAATTAGTCAGATTTCAAATTTTCTATAGACACATGTGGCTAGTGGTTATCAGCTTAGACAGAATACCTCCAGACTATACTTCTATCACTAGTAGACTCTCTTGTGAAGTCTATTTCATCTTTAGGTCTTGAAACCCAACTATACCAGTTCATCTCTCAAAATAGACTCATTTCTGTGTGTGCCCTATGACATCCTGCCCAGGTCTGGGTATATACATATACGGTCAGTGAAGACATTAACTGATTTCAATCCTCCCTGACTTCCAATAAGGAGAAAACAGACTTTCCCACCTCTTTGCACATTTACATTATTCAGCTCAGAGCCCTCTAGTTCCTGCACTGTGTATGAGTTAGATAAGGTGACTTCCAAACTTTCTTCTTTTTCCGAGAGTCTATGATTTTATTCATTCCAACATTAGCTACAGTCACCTTCTCAGCCTCCTCTTTTTCTTCATGGCAAACAGTTCTTCCATCCCTCCCTCATTTCCCCTCTTAAAAACTCATTAATCACCTGCATGCTCCCTCTGGAGCCAATTTCAGGCAACTCTCAGATTTAGAGGCTGAAGTGGAATGCTGAAGTCTAATAGAGGACAATTGGGGTACTATATTAGATGCTCCTATATCTTAATGCCCTCAGAATTCTGTCTCGGGTTTATATATGGCCCTGAGAAAAATGACCCATGATCAAATTATTAAGTGTGTAAGGAAGAGTAGAATATAGTAGTGGCGAAGGGCACAGGCTCTGGGATCAGACTGTCTGTGATCAAATACCAGTCAGTATAGGAGCAAATATAAATTCTCTAAGCTTCACTATCACCCAATAGCTACACAGTTCAATGAGATAACCCAAGTGAATGACTTCAGACAGTACCCCTACAGATTAGTGTTCAACAAGTTGCAGGTGATTATAAAGTCTGGAGCTTTTTAACGTGTGAGAAGAGGACCTGATCCTTGCCCAGCTCCATCAGGAGAAGTCCTGTGGCCCAAAAGGACTGAGCCTATTTTGGATTCTGCCTGCATATGTGTGTGTTAGTCTCTCGGTCATGTCCAACTCTTTGTGACCCAATGAACTGTAGCCCGTCAGGCTCCTCTGTCTATGGGATTGTCCACACAATAATACTGGAATGGGTTGCTATTTCCTCCTCTGGGGGTCTTCCTAGCCCAGGGAACTTAGAGCAAACCTACTTCTCTTTCATGTGTGCATGCTAAGTCGCTTTAGTCATGTCCAACTCTTTGCGACCCCATGGATGGTAGCCCAGTTTCCTCTGTCCATGGGGGTTTTCAGACAAGAATACTGGAGTGGGTTGCCATGCCCTCCTCCAGGGGACCCAGGGATCAAATCTGCATCTCAGGCCTCCTGCACTGGCAGGTGGTTCTTTACCACCAGTGCCGCCACCACTAGACATTTAATCCCTCTAATCTCAAGACCTTCTTAGTTCAGCCCTTGTCCTTAAATTCCATCACTGATTTCCTTCTCATCACCCTCCTAGCTGGCATTCATTGGCAAACTTCACCTGGCTCTTTAAGAGCTTGTCAAGTGCAGGTCATGGCAGAGTGCCCTGTGCACAGAACTCCTGGGTGATGCCTTGTTTCCATGCTGCCCAAAGTCACCTCATGCCGTTTGCAAATAAACTTCTCCCCTGAAAGAAAGAACAAACAGTTCATAATTGGCAATCTGCATAATGAGTGGTGCGTCTATGCAAATATAACATTTGGAATAATCTATTAATATCTCGACTGTGATGTCTGTGGGCCACCACTTCCCATGCTAATGAGCCAGAGCCAAATATTTTCTGACTCCTCTTGAGGTGAGAAGAGAGACTGGCAAACTGCTTTCTTCTTGGGGTTCCAATTAGAAATCTGGAGACCACCAGAGTTGGAAAGGATCTCAGAGACTATTTGATCCCTACACTCCCCAACCACCTCTCACATTAAGGATGAGGAGTTAGAAGTTGAGAGACATGTGGCAGCCCCTACATGGGCTTCCTGTACTGTCAGTGGTCAGAAGCCAGTGGCAGACTCCCAGCCTCAGCCCTTCTTGAGATGCCAACAGTGGATCAACATCACCTCCTGCTGACCAGGCTTTTGTTTCTAAAATGCAGTCTTCCTTGTGTGGAATTCCATGTGGAATTGTCTTTAGCTCTCCCTCCTCTGCCTTCCCTTTCTCTTGATTGAGCTCCTCTTGCTGATCTGGACTTCTAATCTAGAGAACCAACTTCCAGGGACTGCAAGGCAGAGAACTGGGGAACTCAGATCAAAAAACATCTGGTCCCAAATAAGATGTCATTTGTGAGCTAACCAAAAGATACAGCCCTTGGATAGGGTTGGGTCCATTGCTGTTGAAGTAGAAAGAGTCTTAAACACACAAACACACACAACTTCTGTTTTAAAAGACTGCTGAATCGCCAGCTCTGGGGAAGTGTGGGACAGGCTTTGTGAGTGATCCATGACCACACTTTCTTAACCCCTTCCTTTTTAACCTAGGCTCTCTTGCCAGTTTTAGGCACTTTTGTTATTCTCTTCCCCTTCCTTAGAAGTTCCTTCTATCACCCAAGTTTCTGACAAGCAGCAGTGCATGTCCACATACCTGGCCTGGGCAGGGTGGGAAACTGTGGCCAGGGACAGAACCACTGGTTGCTCAGTCAGACACTTAACCATTGCCCAGAGTGGAAGAGAGCCAGTGTGGTCTGGGAGGTTTGGGCCACACCCCAACAGGGACGCTAGCAAGCCTTAAGTTCTCTATGTTTAAGGCACAGGGCAAACAGCTGCTCCCCTCTGGTGCATTTTCTGGACTTGACCTCAGTACTCAGATTGAAGTGAGCCTCTCCTCATGTTTCGGGCTTCCCAGGTGGCGCTAGTGGTAAAGAACCCGCCTGCCAACACGAGAGACTTACAGGAGACGAGGGTTAGATCCTTGGGTTGGAAAGATCCAAGGATAGAATCCAAGGATAGGAGGAGGGCATGGCAGCCCACTCCAGTATTCTTGCCTGGAGAATCCCCACGGACAGAGGAGCCTATTGGGCTACAGTCCATGGGGTTGCAAAGAGTCGGACGTGACTGAAGAAACAGCATGCACGCATGCCTCCTTTTTCAGATTGTACAAACCATCCTTTCACTTTGTACAATTTATACTTTGCTGAGCTGTCTACATGTCTCTCTTCCAGGCTAGATTATGAATCTTTTTGTCTCCTGAAACCTTGAGCACCTTGCTCAGTATCTGCCACAAAAACATGCTCAGACAGAGTAAGTAAATGAAGTCATAAAAACCTCTGCACACTTCAGTTTCTGCATCAGGGAAATGAGGTAGTTGCACTTTCTCAACTTAACTCTACAAGTCTAAGATCTTATTGAGCACCTGCTGTGTGCTCACATTCTGCGAGGAGTTAGTAAAAATAAAAGGAAGTATAAACCTTCTGCCTTCACCAGTCTAGTTGGAAACAAAAACACATTCAGTAAAGAAAATCATTTCAGGCTAAACTGGCTGGCTATATAGTTGATGCAACAGAGACTCAGAGAAAGGAGAGATCCCTGCCAATGAGTGAGTGAAGTCGCTCAGTCGTGTCCAACTCTTTGTGACCCCATGGACAGCCTACCAGACCCCTCGCCCATGGAATTTTCCAGGCAAGAGTACTGGGGTGGGTTGCTATTTCCTTCTCCAGGGGATCTTCCTGACCCAGGGATCAAACCAGGGTCTCCCACATAGTAGGCAGATGCTTTACCGTCTGAGCCACCAGGGAAGTCCCTGCCAGAGGGGACATTTAAAGACAATTCTCAGTGGCAGTAGGTGGGTGAGCACAGGGTGGGAGCATCCCAAGAGCAGAGGATGCATGAGCCGCCTGCAACAGGGTTTCAGAGCTAGGCATTCAAGCCAGTTACCTGTGGAAGAGGAGCAGCAGCCTCATACCTGATTCCTGATCATCAGTCCAGTAAGAAACCACTACAACTCTTGCTCATACATTTAGGTTCCCCTCTGTATACAGTTTTCCTTTAAAAAGGTGTCCTATTTTAATAAAACACCGTGTCACTCGTGTTATCCTCAAAATGTTCCTTCACTTCCCTACTCCTTGGAAATGTGACTCCTGTCACTGGATCTGCTGTGTGAACAGCCCCATGCAATCTGGCTGCTTCCTCCATAGGTGCTGATGCTATTTTCTAACGGACTCTGGAACATCAGTAATTGCCAGACCTCAGCGCTATTTCTGGCTGGAACTACTGGCCACCAACCTGCCGTTCTTGAAATGTCTCTTCTGGTTACTGCCATCTACTCAGCTTTTTTTTTTTTTTATCACAAACCTCACTTTCCATCTTTTTTGTTTGTTTGTTTTTTACTACCTTCTCATCCCTAAACACAGATATTCCCCCAAATCACTGAGAATCTTTACCTCAATCCTTGGGTGATTGCATCTTTTTTATATAATATTGGCTTCTACCCAGATGCTTGCAAATTCCTGATACTAACCCCAGGTCCTCTCCCAAGCTTTGGACACTGGCTTCGAATCAGCTGCCAACTAAACAGTCAGCCTGGAGTCTTAGCAGCACCTCAAAACCGCTGTCTAAAATAGAGCCCTTCCTATTTGCTCTTACCCCTGGCCTTCCCCCACCACCATCCCTCCCTCTCCTTCCTCGGTCACATTTATTCCAAAGCTTAAGCTTTGTAGATTCTCCCTCCTCAGCATCTCGTCTCAGATTCCTCTCTCTCTTTCCGTTTCATGCGCCCGTCCTTTCATGTGGCTCTTTTCTCCCTCTTAGACACCTGCCCTGTCACTCTCACTTTCAATCCATACAAAGCTGCCGGTTGCACCTTTTCGTTGTTATGGCTCTGATTATTCCTCTTCACTGGATGAAAGCTTTCCGTGATTCTCCTTTACCTGCAAAACTTAAAGGAAACCTTGGTCGGGGGCCCAAGTCTCTGTCTTCCATGGCCTCATCCCCTGGCTTTTACCTCCCACCACTACCTATTCAGCCTGGCAGGCTACAGTCCACGGGGTCACCAGAGTCGGACACGACTTAATGACAAAATCACCACCACTTCCTATTCAGGGGCTTCCCAGGCGGCACAGTGGTGAAAAATCAGCCTCAGTGCAGGGGACGCAGAAGACGTGGGTTTGATCCGTGGGTCAGGAAGATGCCCTGGAAGAGGAAATGGCCACCTGATCTAGTATTCTTGCTTAGAAAATCCCATGGACAGAGGAGCCTGGTGGGCTCCAGTCCATAGGGTCGCAAAGAGTCAGACACAGCTGAGTGACGGAGCACATAAGTGCTGTTTACTCAGCTTCCCAATTACAAAGATCTTGACTGTTTTCCACAGACATTTCACAAACTCCCATCTCAGTGGCTTTCTCAAGCTCAGATGTCTTTCTAAAATATTCTCCCCCTACAATTACTGTAAAAATGTATGTATCCTTCAAAATTCCCGTGAAATTGCCATTCCTTCCTCAAACCCGAAAACTAGTGTAATTCCATCTCTTTCTTTCTCCCCTAAGTTACTTAGATGTTTTTCTTTAAATTTACAATTATTTATCAGCAGGCTCCAAACCAGAAAGTAAGCTCCTAAGACTGGGACTAGATCTTATTTGTTTCTGAATTCTCTGGAGGATTTAACACATTGCCTTAAAGGCTCTCATTAAAAGTGAATTTAATTGAACTGAACTGAAATACTGATAAAGAGAGCTGATGACAGTGTCCTTTATTCATCATCTCCAGAGTAAAACGTCCTGAGAACTACTTCTTGAGAACAATCTGTGAGCTACTGAGCAGTTAAAACATTTAAACTTGAACTTGGATGGCCATCCCCTATATCTAGTGAAAGCTGACTTCAAGGACTTCTGGAAGTAGCTTTTTCCTTTAAAATTCTGAGATGACAATGATAGAAGCAGGTGACTCAGTAGGTTTCTGGAGTTGCACATCAATTGTCCTGAATTCTCATTTATTCTTGCATGTGGAGTCACATTTATGGACTGACATTTTACTGATGCTCTTCAGGAGGTAAAGAGTTAATGAATATACAGTTAAGGCTTTCAAGTTTAAGATCCTGATGAAACTCTAGGAGAAGGGTCCATGTCATTGTTTGTTTGTTTGTTTGTTTTTACCAAGGTATTCACAGGGCCTGGAAAACATCAGTGTAATACATTTTTATCAAATGAATTTGATGGGGAGATGATACCTGACCAAGGAGCTAATCAAATTAAAATCCAAGGTAGCAAAAGATTACACAAAAACACGAGATAGTAAAGTTACTGCATTGTATCAATCCTTGAATTCTTCACCCCACCCTCATCCCATCTAGTGCCTAGAATAACCCAGATGGGCATATTAGAGCTGGAATAACCTCAGGTGTCACGGATACAAACTTCCACCCAGAGCAAGACCAGCTCTCAGGCGTCCTTGACGAAATCCCTTCCAGCTTCTACTTTAACTCCCTCAAGAATAGTAAGCTTGCCGACATCTACATTGTTGGACAGTTCTCTATGTTAAAAAGGCGTTCCCATATTGAGCCAAAAGTTGGCTTCTTATAAATTCCACCCACTGGTCCTAATTCTGCCTCCAAAGTAACACAGTGAATATCTATTTTCTCTTCCATGTGATGGCCTTCCCATGTCTGAAGACACGTCTCTACCGTGTGAACTATTCTCTGTTTCCTGCCCCCATTGCCTCAACCATTCTTCCTGTGACCTGGTTTCAAAGCTATTCTTCACAATCATTACCCACCTCTGAATGTGCTGCAAACATGCTACCCACTGATTCTCTAAAATGCGATTCCCAGACCTGAACAAAATACCTTATTTATGCTCTATCTCAACTGTTACCTTCTATGATCTGAGTCCCATCCATCTCTTAAGCCTATGAGTACATCAAATTTTGTGAAGCTTGGTAATTATTTGCTTACACTAAGTGTAGAATTTTGTTAAAAATTCATGCCCATTTTAGATAAACTCACCTTCCCCAAGTCTCTCATCCTCTGATTTTTCAGTTGTCGTAGGACTTGACCATGGCCGAAAAGAATGTTAAGCAGGTATTCCATTTACGCAGGGACTGGTAGGAGTACGTGGTAGGTAAGGAAAGGAGCTCTCTGCTAACTAGCTAGGAGATCATATGCAAACCACTTTCCATTCCACCTGCCAAATGGCACATTAATATATGGCTCAAATAAGAAAGTTAGACATGAAAGGGATTTGAAAAATCGAACTGAAGACTGAAAAGGAAATATTAATATGATTTAGTCTCCAATAAATCCCCAGTGCCCTTCAACTATCTCCTGGTAGCTACCACTGCAATCTCCAGGCCTCTCTCATATGCTGGTGATGGGATTAACCTTGCTCAATGGTCTGCTGCTGCTAAGTCGCTTCAGTCGTGTCCGACTCTAGGTGACCCCATAGACTGGGGCCCACTGTCTCTGGGATTCTCCAGGCAAGAACACTGGAGTGGGTTGCCATTTCCTTCTCCAATGCATGAAAGTGAAAAGCGAAAGTGAAGTCGCTCAGTCATGCTCGACTCTTAGCGACCCATGGACTGCAGTCTACCAGGCTCCTCCATCCATGGGATTTTCCAGGCAAGAGTACTGGAGTGGGGTGCCATTGCCTTCTCCCGCTCAATGGTCTAGTGCCCAGGAAAGAACAAGACCACCCTTAACACCTGCGTGATCATGGCAACCCACTTAACCTTATGGAAATTGTCAATATCCTCCAGCCAAAGACCACCAGGCTCACACCTGTAGTTGCACATGTTGGGGTTATTACTCTTTCAATCAAGGGAGGATGCACATCATGGCAAAGTGCTATCTCAGGAAAAGGGTGCTGGAAAGAACTGTTTGTAGCATCTCGGCCTTGGTTGGGTGATTTGAGACAGGGTCCAAGGAAAGGAAGATTTGCTCCATATTGGGTACTGTCAGAAAGTGGGGGAAAGTCTATGATTGGGTATCTTAATAAATCTCATGTATAGTGAGAATTACTGGTAAAGAAGTAGATGTCACTCATTCTAAGTGGGTTTTCAGTATTTGTGGGTGGCATGGTGGCCTTGTTTTTATTATGTTTAGATAAAATTATAAAGTACCCTTGCTTTGTCTCATTTTATCTTGGTCTCAGAATAACCTTGTCTGAGGTTAGTGTTCCACAAGATGGTTTATATCCATCAGGAGTATAACATGACCTAGCTGGGAGGGCCAGGCCAGCTTTCAGATGTCAGGGCCTTCTCTTTTTTTCTTTCTCAAAGTTAATTTAACTGTTTGTTAGCCTCCTTGCATGTCAATTACCTCATCCAGAAAACAGAAATAATAACTCTTACCATTGTGGTCAGGGATCAAAAGTGCTCACGTGTGTGGAAGTGCTTTGTCAACTCTACGGTTGCTTTCTCACTACTGGGCTGCCTTGCTCAGCCCTGGGCTCCTCGATCTATGACCTGCAAACACTCCTGAGTTTTATTGGGCCCTCTTAGGCTGTCACCCCTGAGAAGAAAAATCTTACCTGTAGCTTTACAGTTGAGCCCTCTGTGGAAGCTGCTCTTGAACTCTTCTGATAAACCTCCCACCAAGATGAAGGCAGCCAGTTTCTGTACTTACTGGGCAGTGAATTATCTCCTCTACCAGCTGGAGCTGATCTCTCTGGTGGAGCAGAATCAAGCAGGCCTGAGATCATCTTATCACATAGTGCAGTTGGATAGTGAAGTTTGGTATATATTTGGTTAATAAATAATTACATTCTTATAATCAAAACATCATTGGAGACACATTCTTGACCAAGCCTCTTTATAGTTAAGTTAAGGATCAGGTAATGAAAGACCTCCTGAGTTTAGGTTTCTGTGATCTCTTGGTTGGGGTCATCTAAAACTATGTAAGCCATAAAGACACAGGGCTGGATCTAATCTATTTCCTTTCCTTTTAGATCCTTACCTGAACCAACGAGGATTTCAACACTTGTGTCAATTTTTTTTTTTTTTTTTCTGCAGTGTGTCTCGGGCATAACATTTTAGGGATCTAATAATATGGACTATAAATTCTTTAAGGTGCAGACTGGCTGGAGACAAAAACTGTGATTTTTAACTCAACTCATGTAACATTTGGGCATAATACTGGTGCTCAGTGCTGGGGATATAGAGAAGAATTAAACACAAGCTCTACCTTCAAAGAGCTTGTACTTTTAAGAGAAAGATAGTACATGGTGGAATGTATTGAGTAGTACAATGGATGTCAAGAAGAGTGGGGTTTCATTCTACCTGAAGGGATAAAGGAAGACTTTTTTTTTTTTTTGCTAGAGTTAATCTATATGGTTTGGTTTGCAAATCACCTAGATACTATGTTACATCTCCCATATTCTCCACAATACTAGCCATTGTGTTACTAGCTACTAGTAGCTCCATTCTCCTAGCGGCTATATTATGTCTCTCCAACCCATTTTTCCTACCTGGAGACTAAGTGATTACCTACCTTGCATTATTGGAAGGAACCATATTCCCTTATGGTTTGGAGTTTAAGTCAGGTGTGATTACTCCCTGAAATACAAGTATTTTAGATCAAATCTCTTTGTAAAGAACTTATGAAAGTTCTGGGCACTTGTAAAGCTCAACATTCAGAAAACGAAGATCATGGCATCTGGTCCCCTCACTTCATGGGAAATAGATGGGGAAACAGTGGAAACAGTGTCAGACTTTATTTTTCTGGGCTCCAAAATCACTGCAGATGGTGACTGCAGCCATGAAATTAAAAGATGCTTATTCCTTATAAGGAAAGTTATGATCAACCTAGATAGCATATTGAAAAGTAGAGACATTACTTTGCCAACAAAGGTCTGTCTAGTCAAGGCTGTGGTTTTTCCTGTGGTCATGTATGGATGTGAGAGTTGGATCGTGAGGAAAGCTGAGCGCCAAAGAATTGATGCTTTTGAACTATGGTGTTGGAGAAGACCCTTGAGAGTCCCTTGGACTGCAAGGAGATCCAACCAGTCCATTCTGAAGGAGATCAGCCCTGAGATTTATTTGGAAGGAATGATGCTAAAGCTGAAACTCGAGTACTTTGGCCACCTCATGCGAAGAGCTGACTCATTGGAAAAGATTTTGATGCTGGGAGGGATTGGGAGCAGGAGGAGAGACAGGGGACATAGGATGAGATGGCTGGATGGCATCACCAACTCAATGGACGTGAGTCTGAGTGACCTCCAGGAGTTGGTGATGGACAGGGAGGCCTGGTGTGCTGCGATTCATGGAGTTGCAAAGAGTTGGACACAACTGAGTGACTGAACTGAATTGAACTGAGGCACTTGGTAGGCACTTCTCAAAGACTTCTAATTGATTAAATAACACCAATATTTTCAGACGTTCCTTTTTAAATTCATGTGGTCCTTTTGAAAAGCACTGCTAGATATCATTTTTTTTTTTGAAGGCCACAACAGTCTTGTATAATATTTGGTAAAGGAAGAGCTTAGTTTAGAACTGCAAGAACCTTTAAAATTATCTAAACCAGTGGTGGCAAGCAGTTTTAGTCTCAAGAAAGAACTCTGTTTGGTCAATAATGGCTGTTTCAAATGCTGTGCTGAAAACGCTTCTGAGTCTAATTCAGTAGAAAGGATGATCTCTTAGCATATGTGCTATAGGCATGAACTGCCTGGCTCCATTTGTGCTGTACACTTGCCTTCCCTGATGTATTCCAATGTCTTTATTTGACAGAAGAGCAAATTGCCAACTAGAGAGGGAAAGTGACTTGCCCAAGAAAACTAGGACTAAGACCCAGGTCTCCTGATTCCAAGTTTATTGCTTTTCCCATAATGCCATGCTGCTCCCAGAAGCCCCTGGGAGGTCTAGTGAAGACTGTGGAAAATAGAAGAAACTAGTTTGTTGTATAGTAAAACAACTCAGCTCCGATGCAAAACACAGTGACCACACAGAAGCTATTTCAGTCAATGATGATTCAAAACTTCATCCAGCCATGGAATCCCAGAGGCTGAGAGGTGAAATGAGCTTAGCAGTCATCCAATAAAAAGCTACACAGCCAATGCAGGAGCCTTTTCTATAGCTTCCCTTGTGGCCCTAAACAAAACTGGTCTGGGCAAAATTTGCTTTTGTTACACTCACACTTCTCTTGCCTTCTCTACTTCCCCCCAGTCTCCTGGGAGTCAGCCTCCAGGAGTTCAGACCCTCATGATGTTCTTGATCCAATTTAGACCTTCAATCCAGGCTTAATCTTATCCCAAGTTGTCCCATAATTCAAACCGTCTAAATCACTATCCTTGCTGGAGTAGAGAAGAACAATCTGAAAAATATTCTTCGGTGGCTGCCCTAGTCTCTGCTTTCCTGGGCTTATTTTCTCCACTTCAGGGCCCATCTCTTCCCTGCAACCCCAAGGGGCATCTTACAGTGAGGTGAGGGAGAAGGGTGAATGAGTTTAATCTGAGATTCTTTTGCAGGGTGGATTTGAAGACAAGGACCAATATCAAGGATACATTCCCAGAAAATGAACAAATTAGAGAGACTTTCTGGGTCGAGTAGAGGTGAAAAAGAATGTATCTACAAGACATGATAGCATAGGCATTACATAGAGAGGTAGAGATTGGATGCAAATTACATTTGTTTGAAAACGAGAGGGCTGAGACCCGAAGACTTTGCTTTCCTCTTAAACCACTGGGCCTTGACCCATGCACAAGAGAGGAGTCAGATCTTGAAAGAGCCTCGTAGACCTTCTCTGCTGACTGAGACATATTGACCCTACTTCCAGGAGGTGATTTCACCTTTGATACGAAAAGCAGTGTGGACCCTTCCAGGACCAGCCTGGGAATTCAGGAACAAACCTTGCTCTCTAGAGGGCTTTGTGGCTCTAGGATTTCTATGCTCCTCAGTATGGAATCAGCCAACATGCTTCACAAAGGAAATATCCTCCACTCTCATGGGGCTGCCAAAGATGCTCCAAAGTCACCCCCAACCTGCCTTGGCCTGTGTCTGAGTAAATGGATGGATTTAGGATCGACTCTTAGGCACTGCTGCCCTCTGCTGGGTGGTATGGACCCAATTGCCCCCACGAGGTGCTCTGTCTACCCCTCAGCTGCCCAGCCATTTGCCCTATGGTTGATCTGCCTTGCAGCTCATGTTCAAGTGGAAAAGCACAAGGAAACTGAGGGCCTTGGAGGGTGTGTGTACTTGTGTGGGTGCTGGGGCGAGATTGACCTATGGGATTCAACCCAAATGGCCAATTATTCTCAATTAAAGGTGAAAGCTCCCTTATGATTTGAGTAAGACCTTCACTGTGGTCTCACTCCACTGAAAAACCACATACCACCATGATGGCAGCTTCAAGCAAAGATGACCAACAAGCTTTGCCTGCCTCTTGTGACTGGCGAGCTAAAGCACAGAAACAAAATGGGAATAATTGGATGGCAGGGGAACATCAGGATATTGTCATTGTTCTCCTTAGAGATGAAAGGGAAAGCAGAAAAACATCTGCACTCTGAAATCTGCTCTGATGTGCTACGTGGGCCAAGAAAACCTGCAACCACAAAGTGGGGCTAATTTACTGCTCTAATCACCAGCCTCCAAGCTGAAGCCAAACATTATCTTTTTTTTTTTTTTTCAAACGTTATCTTAATGTACACACCGTTGCAGGTGCTGCACAGCAAATGTTTGATTAGCACTACCAATTCCCTGCAACTTGATGTTTCCGAGAGCACAGGAACCCAGGGCTGGGCACCGATGGAACTGAGCTGCGTCTGGCTCCACACCAAGCTGTCTGCCTGTGGTCACAACCTTCCTTAGAAATCCAGCCAGGCCCTCTTCCCAGGGTGCTGAAATGCAGAGATGCTAAGTTTAAACAAGCTAAAAAAAAAAAGGAACTCAGCAGGAGGAAGGAGAGGTGGGTTTAGATCTAGTGGATGAGGAAGAAACAAGTTCCTTCCAGTGAGACTTGAAAGTGTAATAGAAGAAGGGAGGAGGGTTAAAAAAACCCAGGATATCCAACCGTGTCACGTGCCAGATATTTTGTATATCATCCGTCCTCACACAGAACATGGTTGCCATCACTATCTCCTCATTTTGCAGATGTGAGAACTGAGATGACCATTCAAGGGATTCCCTCAAGATACCTTAGCTAGAGAATTATGAAGCTGTAACCCAGACCCATGACTGACTTAAATGCCTTCAAACTTAATGGCCCCAAAGCAACAGGGGTTCAAATGAGCTGATTCAGATGTTACAGTGTTTTACAGGTTATGCAGAAAAGTAAGAAGAAGAATATGGCAGTCCATGGGATCAGAAAGGATGGAAACAAATGCCCTTGGGGCAGCTGAGGCCTTTACTGAGCCCTTGCATATCCCCAGGACTGTATAAAGTTCTGTGAGTGAAACAGAAGGCGTGACGCCTGCCCTCAAGGAGCTTAGGGTCTGAGGGAGAGGAGATTGTCGACCAAGAAATGAGAGATGCTGTAGAGTTCTGAATTGAGAGATGCATCCTTAATCAAGAAGGATGACTCAAGTCAGCGGAGAAAAAAAGCATAAGCCAAATTGTGGAGGTGAAATTTATGGCGGTGAGTTATTCTGGGGTATATGAAGAGGCCCAGAAGAGAAGTTACATCTGTCTAGCTGGAGTTGATTCAAAAACTGCAGCTGGAAATTACTGCTGGCTGGCTTTTAAAACCCAGACTGAAGGGTCAAACGTCTCATGGAATTTCATGTCCAAAACCAGTAGACGGGACAGGAGATGGTCGTAAAAGCAAAGGGAGGACCAGGGTAGAGTGAGGGTCGGTGACAAGAAATTCAGTTTTCAAGACACCTGGAGTCAGAGCTGTTTCCTGCAGTGTCTTCTAGAAGTTAAAGACTTCGGGAGGGTCTTGGAAAACAAAGGCCAACCGCAGCCTTGTAGTCTGAAGGCACACGGCGCCCCCTACTGGGCCCACGCTCTGCCTCTGCACCCGGCTTCTCCCCATCACAGCTCACCTCCCTGGCCCCGTCCTGGAAAAGCTCACTTCCTGCACAGTAGCAGTGCTGCAGCTGCATTCACAGATAAACTGAGTCTTGCTAACAACACACAACCCTAGATTCCTCCCCACCCCCGGATTCAGCAACCACCAAGATGCCTCCTTTGAGAAGCAGAACAGCCGTGTGGTTGAGAGCAGGGTCCTTGGGTGATCAGGCTGGGATTTGAGTCTCTGCAGTGAAACCAGCTGGCGGTGGACCTCAAGCAATTTACAAGACCCACCAGAGCCTCGGCTTCCTCAACCACAGAATTAGGATGGAGGTAGTACCTACCTCCAGGGACATCAAGAAGGTCAGTTCAATAATGAACCCAAAGCACATAACCAGGCACATGGTGAATGTGCAGGATAAAGGGTGTTATTAGTAGTGTAAATTGTGATTCAATCTGAATTGTCCTCTATGAACATTCTATGAATGTTTCTCTCCCTGCAGACCTGGGCTCAAACAGTTTCTGGAAGGCTCTTTTCTGAATTGCTGTTTTTCTCTAAACTGTTCCTAGCCCACTTCTTTCCTTGGGCTTCCACTGAGAGTCTACACATTGAGACATCTCTCCTGTAAGAATTCTGCTGTCTTCCTTAGAACTTTCTTCCCTGTCTTACAGTCACTTATGCTCACATTTTGTTCCTGTCTTACAAGGATAAGCTTCCTGTATCAATCAGAGGAGGCGAGGCCATGCTGCAGCATCAATGACCCCCAAGGTTTTCAACAGGAAAGCTTTTGTCTTCCTTGTGTCTTCATTTTGACTTCCATCACTGATGGGTTCAGCTAATGGCAGTCACTCAGGGGCCAGGTTAATGGAGCAGCTACCACCTCACACTCTGCTTGTCACCAGGCATAAAGAGGGTCTCACATTAGCATGTAAGTGCTCCAACCTGGAAGTAACACACAGGACTTCTTGTCACAACTCTAACAAATTCGTCACATGCCCTGCCCCCAACACAAGGAGGCAGCAGATGCAACCCACCCTACCACGTGCCCCCCACCCCACCCCCAAGGTCAAGAGAACCAGATATTGGTGAGAATAAGAGATGACAACCACAATCCTGGGTTGCAAAGGCAATAGAGTCACTTTGCATCACACCCCACGTCACCCAGCAGTATGTATGCCTTGTACAAGAAGTGTACAGTAGAAATCTTCGAGTAACTAACTGAATGAATATGTAAAGTTCACAATTATGTCCTTTCTCCCAGTAAAGATCAATGCCTTAGGTCAGAAATCTCTTAACGACTACTGGTAGAAATTTCAAGTATCCTAGGAGCAAGTCAGAGGGATGGTATCTGCATAGAGGACACAACTCTATGTCCTTCTTATTCACATCATGTGTTTTTAAACATAAAGTTGTATGAATTATTATGACAATCAGTAACTAAGAAGGATTATTTGCCCTCAAGATTATTTGACTTATACACAAAACAGCATCTACACCTGAGGTAGCTGGAAGATAGTCTACAGTTACTTGCAGAAAATGCGTGCAGCATTGGAGGGACTGCGAAATAGATGGATTCCCATGGGGTCAGTTATATGGGAAGGAGGTCATCCTTGACCTGATTCTTAAAAACCATGTGCAGTTTGGGAAGGCTCAAAGGAAGAAGAAGAAGTCCTGGATCTTCTAAAGGTCACCTTGTTCAAATTTTAAAGAAACTCTGAACCTGAAATGAGATCTTATCTTATCACAGATGGAGAACAAATTCGCTCTTTTAGATCTTGACAAGAACTGTTGAGAGCTTCTTCCATTCTTCCTGTTAGCTGGGGCCATTCTGGCCAGGTCTGTTCTATGACCCAAGGCTGAAAGTACCAAGGGTGGACAATTTTGTATACTGAGATACAGAATCTCTGAGCCTTCATTTCCATCATTTCTCCTTATATTCCCCAAGAGAACATGAAAAAAAAAAAAGAATTCCACCCATGTTTGTCATTCCAAATGCTAGTTAGAAGGAAGAGCATCCTGGCATGTGCATGGAGAAGGGATGAAAATCATAAACTCCTCCATTGTGGTCTATGAATGTGAAGGGCTTAAAGTTCAATGCTGCACACGAATATGTATTTGAGTATGATGGGACTATAGAGCCAAAGGATCCTTCTATATCCTTATACATCCAAATGTGGGTTGGATCCTTCAAAGAAGGCACATTGATGTGCTAGAAGCATCTAATAAAGATTTTAAAATATCAAATAAATAATTAAGGGAAGACAGAAGTAAAATATTCATGTATATTAAAATGTGCATATAAATAGACACAGTAATCTGGCATGGATGAGAGTAAAAGATAACCCTCTGAGAGGTAAAACCTTTTGATTTCAAATCATTTTGGTGGAGAGCTTTCTAAAATACCTGGCACAAATGTGAGCCCTGCTCTATAGAGGAAACTGAGCATCCTGAAGCTAAATGTTGGTGATGAGGGTCAACTTCTGGATCAATCGTTGACTGGCTGGAGCAGCTTGTAGCTTGAGTAGTGGGCTGGAATGGTCACAGACTCCAAGGCAAGCTTGCAGCTTGTTTCTTTGATTTAATTTTTGTACAGGTTTGGTCCTTTATAATTTTTTTGTTTTCCTAAATCTGGACTACAGATGCCATCTTCATCATTTCTTGAACCATGGAGTATAGTTCTGTTTCCCCAGAATTTATGGTCAACTCAGTGGCCACACTAAGCTTTTCCAAAAGGATAGTCTTGTTCTTTGTCAAATTATACTTTTGCTCATCTTTGAGGACTGACCATTTCTGCAATATAAAAAGCATTGTTCTTATAGTTGCTCTTACATCCCAAACAATACCAACTAGAGTTCTACCTTCCTTGGATTAAGTTAACAGTAAGCATTGCAAAATAGTGACCTGTTAGGGTTTTGCTACACAAGGTTTCTCAAACTTCTGTTCTTGAACTACAGAACTAAAAGGTGCTTTACGTTTGAGGCTATTTGCTTACAGGTGCCCAACGGCAAGATAGGCCTTTGGCAAAACAAAAAAGTTGACCAGGTTTGGCATGCTTTGCCCAATGGTTCTCTCCTCTCGCTCCTTTTTTCAGGAGCCTCACCCTCATTTCAAAAGATCTTTGAATTAGATTCCATAGTTACTTCAAAGAGTAAAAATGGTGTCCCTGCTAAATATCTTTGCCTTTTTACAGATACCCAAACATTAAACTAAAAGATTATTGAAGCATACAAAAGCCCCATTGGCAGTGGAGAGAGAACTTGAGAGGAGATACGGCCTTGCCATAGGCCCTGGAGCTGTAGAATACATGTAGTCCTTTGCTATCCATATACACCAGGGTACAGCCTTGTAGCCTGGACAAGTATGACCTGTGTGCTGGGAGAAACCCAGATGCAGGTCAGGCACTGACATGCCCGGTGATGCTGAAGAGAGACCTCCACCTGTCTGGCTTCCCCTGTTTCCAGCTATCTCTGAGAATGGGACAGTTAGGGTGGGTTAAGGGATCTTGCCATCCCCTAAGCTTCATGGCAGGAATTGCACTCCATTGTCTGCCTCACATCAGCCAATTCATTTTTTCATCATTAAACAAGTGTTCCTTGAGCACCTACAAAGTGCTTGGTGCTGTTCTAGGAGTGAACAGAGAGGAGTTTACATTTTACTATTTGAGAGAGATCACGGTGAAAGAAGCACAAATAAGGTCGATAAAGAATGTCTAGGAAGGAGGTTAGGAGGTGACCTCGAGTGGAGAGGTGTGAATTCAGCTGGGGCGGTCAGGTCTGAAAGGCCTAATGGAAGTGATAACATTGCTGCCTGTCATGAGTGGCCACAGGTGGCAGGCACCGAACTAAGCACTTTCACTCAGCTCATTTAATGCTCACGATACCCAGTCAGACAAGCAATACTGCTGTGCCCACTTTACAGATGAGGAAAGCAACATTCAGGGAGGTTAAATACATAGTCCCAGGTCACACAAAAAGGAGTGATAGCAGGCTCCAAATCCCAGAATCCTACCCAGCGGCATCACCTCCTGGGAATGGGCCAAGTGGCCAATAGCCAAGACACCCAAGGCCATTTGACCCCATGGAGACCCTCAGGCCGTGCTCTCACCAACAACTCCCCACCCCTGCCCAATGCACACATGCGTTTCACGTATATTAGCTGGTTCTCTTCTTTTGCTCTAAGGGTTTAATTTTGTTGGAGCTGTATGAATTCTTGTTGCTAAATGTTTAGAAGGAGGAGAATTGAAAAAACAGTCAAGTACTACCTGGCCTAGGTAGTACTTGAACCAGTGAAAATCTCAGAGCACAGCATGGTAGTGTTCATACTGCTAGTGTGGAGTTGACCACGAAATGTTAGGATACATGTAATAGCTCTGTGTAAGATGGACCACCACAGCCACCACAACATGGACTGGAGTAGAAAAATATATTTTAAAAAGATTTTCCACCAAAGTGGTAGGTGTACCCGGTATTTGCTTCAACTGGCATATACCATGCTTACATAAAGAATTCACTTATTTCTAAGTGTTGAATTAAGGTATCATCTGAACCTTTGAACATATGTATACAGGTTGCTGCTGCTGTTAAGTAGCTATAGTCGTGTCCGACTCTGTGCAACTCCATGGACAGCAGCCCACCAGGCTCCTCCATCCACAGGATTCTCTAGGCAAGAATACTGGAGTAGGTTGCCATTTCCTTCTCTGATATGTATACATATTTATATGCAAATATGTTTGCATATGGCTTTTCTATTTCACTTTGAAAGAAAGATACATAGATAATTAAAAAGTCCAACCTTTGCTTAAATTGTTGGGATTAAACTTTTTTTTAAGAGCACATTTGCTTTCTAATAATATGAATCAACTTATTTTCTTTGTCAAGGGAGCAGTAAATTCTTAGTAAATGAAGAAAGAATATGAAAGATTTTTTTCCTTTATAAGTTCCCCTATCATTCTTTCTACAAAATCACTTGACTATATTTCTCCTGTCTTAACATCTATTGTTTACCAACAATTTTGTATGTTGATACATTTTTAGGGCTATTTTGTATGCATATGATCTCAATCTATATTTAAAATAACTGAAAAGTATCCAGGAAGACCTAGACTTCTAAATATGCCTTGCCCCTTTCTGCCAACCCATGCCTGAATTTTTGCTGGTAGTTGATTTAGTCCTTTTATTGAAGCCTTATCCTCTGCAGCACAAATTTCTAAAATATATGCATTCTTGGGAGAGGTGGCATATCAGTTTCTTTAACAGGAAAGCATGCACCAAATCATTTTTCTCTACAGAAAAGTTTGTAACGATAGATTGTTCCTCTGCACCGTGGAAACCCAAGGTCTGGAACAAGGAAGCTTTTAAAGGTTTTAAAGTTTTGCTAGCCCAGTTCAGTTCAGTCGTTCAGTTGTGTCTGACTCTTTGTGACCCCATGGACTGCAGTACGCTGGGCTTCCCTGTCCATCGCCGACTCCCGGAGCTTACTCAAACTCATGTCCGTTGAGTCGGTGATGCCATACAACCATCTCATCCTCTGTCATCCCCTTCTCCTTCTGCCTTTAATCTTTCCCAACATCAGGGTCTTTTCAAATGAGTCAGTTCTTCGCATCAGGTGGCCAAAGTATTGGAGTTTCAGCTTCAGCATCAGTCCTTCCAATGAACACCCAGGACTGGGTGCAGTACAAAGAACACCCAGTCCCTCGTACTGCAGGGAGATCCAACCGGTCCATCCTAAAGGAGATCTTCTTGCAGTCTCAGGAGTCTTCTCCAACACCACAGTCAAAAGCATCAATTTTTCAGCCCTCAGCTTTCTTTGCAGTCCGACTTTCACATCCATACATGACTACTAGAAAAACCATAGCTTTGACTAGACAGAGCTTTGTTGACAAAGTAATGTCTCTGTTTTAATATGCTGTCTAGGTTGGTCATAACTTTTCTTCCAAGGAGCAAGCGTCTTTTAATTTCATGGCTGCCCGAAGAGAGTAGAAGAGAGCTGGACACTCTTGAGAGTAACATAAGCCCTAACACTGTACCTTGTTAGTCCCTTCTGACTTGACACCCTCCACGTTGTCTGAGAGAACAGCCAGAGTGCTCTCTTCCCCACCCCTTCTTGCATGGTAGATGCACAACTCTCATCTTTTTTTTCACCAGTCATCCTCATCAGAGCAGCAGCCAGCATCACTGAGTTCTTATGATGGGCTGCACATTTAAAAAGCATAATGATCTTATTGAATCCTCCCTAAAGCTGTTTGTGGTATTATCAACCTTGTTTTACAGAAAAACAATTTGAAACCCAAGTTCTCTCTATTAGTAGTGATGGAATGGGATTTAGACCCAGGTCTACAAGGCTCCAGGCTCTCAGCCCATTCTCATTCTGTCTCACAAATGGTCTTAATTCAATCATGTTTGCCTACTTAGAGCAATTCAGGATTTTATCATTTTCCTCCTTAAAGAAACCAGAAATGTTATACACATTAAATAATGTGCTGTGTTTTGTTGCAATGATACTTTTTTTGGACCAAGTATTACGTGAGGTCAGTAAACTGTGGATTGAAACTGCTTGTGCTTACTTCCTCTCACTGTTCTGTTGTGGAGTCACTTGGCAGAGTTATCTGTTCGCCACTCTGGCCATCTCTATTCCTCTTAATTGATTTTATCTAATCTAGTAGCGTGCCAGAGAACAACAGCAAAAATCATGCTCCTTAAAATTGTGTGCAAATCAAAAGTAAAAAGACAGTGAATCAGGTTCTTAGGCTTCACTGCAAATAAAATACATATAAGATTTGTAATATCTTTTGCAACTCAGTGTTTTGGGTTATTTTAAATTTAGGATCATAGACTGTCAAAGTAGAAATTACTTTTAAGTCCTTATCTATTTTTTTGACAATGGCCATCCTAACAGGTATAAAGTGATATCTCATTGTGTTTTGATATACATTTCATTAATAGTTGGTGATGTTGAGCATCTTTTCACACACTTGGTGGCTACTACATATCCATTTTGGATAAATGTCTGCTCAAATCATTTATACATTTTTTTAACTGCATTTTTTGATATTTTGTTCTTAAGTTGAGATTCATTATGTATTTAGGATATTAACTCTTTATCAGATATATAAGGAGTTATCAGATATCAAATATTTATATCAGATATCATATATTTACCCCATGTCATAGATTGCTTTTTTGCTCTATTGATTGTTTCCTTTGATGAAATTGGAACCCTCATGAACTGTTGATGGGAAAGTAAAATGGTACCACCATTGGGGAGACCAGTATAGAGTTTTCCCCCCAAAATAAAAAATAGAGCCATTATACAATCCAGCAGTCCCATTTCTAAATATTTACTCAGAGGAATTAAAATCAGGATCTCAAAGAGTTTGTTGCACTCCCATGTTCATTGCAGCCTTATTCACAATAGTCAAGGGATTGCAACAACCTAAGTGTCCATCACTTAGGATGACTGGATAAAGAAAATGTGGTCTAGCATGCAATGGAATATTATTCATCCTTAAAAGGGAAAGAAATTCTGACAAGGCACATTGTGCATGAGCCTTTGGGACATTATGGCCAGTGGAATAGAGCCAGTCAAAGAAGGACAAAAATTGTAAACACACACACACACACACACACACACACACAAACACAAAAACACCTTGCATTGGAGGAGGGGGAAAACAGAGAAATGTACTTCAGTGAGCGTAGAATTTCAGTCACACACAATGACAAGTTCTGGACACCTGCTGTACACATGAGCATGTCATTAACAATACTGTGAGTGAGTGAGTGAAGTCACTCAGTTGTGTCCGACTCTGCGATGCCATGGACTGTAGCCCACCACGCTCCTCTGTCCATGGGATTTTCCAGGCAAGAGTACTGGAGTGGGTTGCCATTTCCTTCTCCAGAGGATCTTCCCGACCCAGGGGTCAATATTTTTATTGACACTAAAGGGTAGATTTCATGTTACCTGTTTCTCACCACAATTAAAAAGAGAGGAAAGGAAAGAGATTATCTAATCCAGCTTCTTTTACAGATGAAAAGACTGAAGTTTACAAAGAGTAAGTAGCTCTCTCAAATCACAAAGCTAGCTAAGGAGCCACCAGACGTGAAGCCAAACTCAGAGATCCTTCCTTCGCATGCCAGGACTGCCACCTCCCTTCACCCTCCTCACCGTGCAGGACCCTCAAGGAGAAGCTCAAGAGCTTACAGTCATTGCATCTCCAGTTGGAAAGGGCATTTAGCCACAGTCATTAAGTCTAACCCATTGCCTGACAGAACAGTGTCACCGAAAACATCTCTAATGGCTAACCCACCAACTTCTCCACAAATAGAAAGATAAGCTGCTTGGCATTGGGAAGACACTTATTCCACTGTTGAAATGTGATCATTTTTAGGAAATAATTTCATATATAAAATTACAATCTGACTCTAATCTTCCATTTCTTTGTTCTGGTCTTACATTATGGTTTAGCAAGAAAGAAATTACTCTTTTCTTTCGATATGTTAGCTTCTCAAATATTTGCAGACAATTGTTTTCTATTTCTATATGTCTTCTTCCCAAGCTGGGCTGTGTTGATCAACCAACGGGTAAGGTGTGATGTTGTTTCCAGATCTCCTCTCATTATAACCATTCTGGTCATCCTCTTCCACATAAATGCTACTTTTTTGCTCAGACCCTTCTTCAGGTAATACTCCCAGCACTAAACATATTGTTATAGATGTGATCAAACCAATGAAATGATCTCCATTTTGTCTGGATCCTGCTCCTCTAATTGTAGTGCCAAAGGGAACATTAGATGTTTGGCAAGCTCATCCCACAACTGGAGCATGAAGCATTTCTGGCCAAATAAATCATTCTTAATCTTTTTTCATTTAACTTCTGGCAACTCAGTTCATCTACATCCCATTTGTGCATTTTTTAAACCTTAGCTCAGATCTTTATATTTATCCTTATTAAAATGTATGTTATTGTCCTGCATTTATTTCATATATAGAATCCTTTTTGTCATCCAGTAACTGGCCTTTCCAGATCCGTGTGATTTTATAATCCTTCTTTTTGTGACTTCATACAAGTCATTGAGAAATAAAACTGCTAACCATTTCAATGGTGGTGTTCTATGGAACTCTACTAGAGACTTTCTTTCTGTCTTTATAATAATCTATTAACCAATACCCTTGAGGTCATTTGTTCATATTCATCCAACTATACTATCATCAATGTTACTCCCCCAGCTTGTTCATACACACTCACAAAATGCCAGAATTCCTTTGCTTTCTTATACTTTCTGTTATTTTGAGCTCTCAGTTCAGTTCAGTCACTCAGTCGTGTCCAACTCTTTGTCCTTGTCCATCACCAACTCCCGGAGTTCACTCAGACTCACATCCATCGAGTCAGTGATACCATCCAGCCATCTCATCCTCAGTCGTCCCCTTCTCCTCCTGCCCCCAATCCCTCCCAGCATCAGAGCCTTTTCCAATGAGTCAACTCTTCACATGAGGTGGCCAAAGTACTGGAGCTTCAGCTTTAGCATCATTCCTTCCAAAGAAATCCTAGGGTTGATCTCCTTCAGAATGGACTGGTTGGATCTCCTTGCAGTCCAAGGGACTCTCAAGAGTCTTCTCCAACACCACAGTTCAAAAGCATCAATTCTTTGGTGCTCAGCCTTCTTCACAGTCCAACTCTCACATCCATACATGACCACAGGAAAAACCATAGCCTTGACTAGACGGACCTTAGTCGGCAAAGTAATGTCTCTGCTTTTGAATATGCTATCTAGGTTGGTCATAACTTTTCTTCCAAGGAGTAAGCACCTTTTAATTTCATGGCTGCAGTCACCATCTGCAGTGATTTTGGAGCCCAGAAAAATAAAGTCTGACACTGTTTCCACTGTTTCCCCATCTATTTCCCATGAAGTGATGGGACCAGATGCCATGATCTTTGTTTTCTGAATGTTGAGCTTTAAACCAACTTTTTCACTCTCCTCTTTCATAAGAGGCTTTTGAGTTCCTCTTCACTTTCTGCCATAAGGGTGGTGTCATCTGCATATCTGAGGTTATTGATATTTTGAGCTCTAAGTTTCTTCATTTACCCATTTAGCTAGTATCTGTAGGGACAGTGGAGTGTGAAGGTTTACAGCCTTGGAGATGACCCACTTAACTCTAGTCTCTATCACTTACTAGCTGTGGGAACTTGAGCAAATTAATGAATTCCTCTAAGCCACAATTTCCACATCTAAATTAAAGATAACAATGGGACTTATCTCTTCAATGAGACATTTAAAGAAGTCTCATTTAAAGAAGTACATTAACCTATGTAAAAAAACACTAGTTTCAATGCCTGGACCATGGTAGAATCTCAAGAATTAGCAATAACAATGATTATGTTGACATTGACAATAAATAAATCACCTAACTGCCAGTTTACATTACTTTTGACATAAATATTAGCAGAGGGGTAGGAAGTAACATTTACTGAGGGCCTACATACAATGTCAGGAGTTTACATATATTATATAATCTGAGTTAATTTTCATGTGGAGAAAGAAGTGAATATTCTATGCATATAATTTGTTTTCTATATAGGAAAACTGAGGTTCATAGAGATTAAATAAACAAGACAAGGCCCATGTAAATTTAAGATAAAGTGTTAGTCACTCAGTTGTGTCCAATTCTTTGCAACCCCATGGACTGTAGCCCACCAGGCCCTCAGTCCATGGGATTCTCCAGGCAAGAACACTAGAATGGGTTGCCATTTTCTTCTCCAGAGATCTTCCTGACTCAGGGATTGAAACTGGGTTTCCTGCATTGCAGGTAGATTCTTTACCACCTGAGTCACCAAGGAAGCCCCCAAATTTAAGATAACAGGCCAGAACTCTAAAGGAATTCTTTCTGAACCCAAAGTTCTTCCCCCTTCCCCTCCCTCTCCCTCCTCCCCCAATTCTCTCTCCTTCCTGCTTCTCTGCATTGAGTGTTTGGCTGAAAGCAGGTTGGATGTTAATTTCTGACCAAAATCAATGATGAAGGCCAAGATTTCTGAGGGTTTTAAATAAGATGTTTGGTATCACTTCTGGGCTGTCTTGAGCATCAGAGTATATTCTTACCATAAAGCAACAGGGAGTAGATGAGCAGAAATTCAGCATAAAACAATAATATACTCAAAATAATTGAAAACAGGGACTCAAATAGATACTTGGATACCAATGTTCACAGAAGCATTATTGACAATGGTGAAAAGGTAACAACCCACATGTTCGTCAACAGATGAATGGGTAAACACGCAGTAGAATATTACTCAGCATTAAAAAGGAATGAAACTCTAATACATGCAACAACGTGGGTGAACCTTGACAACATGGTGTGTGACATGAGCCGGTCACAAAAGGGCAAAATAGTGCACGATTTGACTTATATGAGGGACCTCGAGTATGCAGATTCATGGATACAATAGCAGAATAGGGAAGGAGAGGTGGGGAGCTTTTGTTAAATGAGTTCAATGTTTCAGTTGTGAACATTGAAAACACTATGATGGACAGAATGGTTGAACAATATAAATGCTTAATGCCACTGATCTGCACGTTTTTAAACGGCTGTGTCATACATATTTTACCGTAATAAAAAACACATGTAGACAGCCAGAGAAGTAGTGCAATGACACTTATTAAGTGTTAAGTCTCATCTCATTTGGGGCTTTCCCAGTGCCTCAGAGATAAAGAATCTGCTTGCAATGCAGGAGACCCAGGTTTGATCCCTGGGTTGGAAAGATCCCCTGGAGGAGGGCATGGTGACCCACTCTAGTATTCTTGCCTGGAGAATCCTATGCACAGAAGAGCCTGGCAGGCTACAGTCCATAGGGTAGGAAACAGTCAGACACGACTGAAGCAACTGAGCACACACACACACACACACACACACACACACTCACCTCATTTAATCCTTACAGCAATTTCAAGAAGTAGATCTTATTACTGCTCTCAATTTTGAGATGAGGACACTGAGGCAGAAGTTTCTCTGGCTGTCTAAGTGTATTTTTTATTAGGTAAGATATACTTGATACAAAATTTAACTATTTAAAAATGTACAGATCAGTGGCATTAAGCACTTACATGGTTCTACCATCTGTCCATCTCCAAAATTTTTTCAACATTCATGACTGAAACTTTGTGCTCATAAGAAATGGACTCATACTCACATAGCTGGTGAGGACTGGAGTCAGGATTTGAACCCACTGTCTGAGCATCCCTGGACTGGAGCTGAGGTCTCCCAGGAGGAAGGCGTGTCCTCCTGAGCCCACACAATCCTTGAAGTCACCACATTTCTCTGAGAGGCAGGGTTTGGAGTTTCTCTCCAGTTCTGAATGCCTTCCCAGAGCCTCATAAATAACCTAGACGTGGGAGACCCAGCTGGGGTCCGTTGTCAGAAAGGCCGTGTGGGTGAAATGCCACTTCCTTGGCTTCTGCTTGGTTTTGGCACAGAAGAACTTGGGAGGTTTCCTGATGGTGGCTGACTTTTGTTTTTAGTTTTCCTTTCATTATTTTGTTTGATATAGTTGTTGGGGAGGGGAGGAAGAATATATGTTATGATGGGACATTTTCCCCATTTGCATCTATTTTTTTTTCTATTTTTTCCGATCTTTCTTCTATTTGCTGCCACCCACACACTCCCAACCATGCAGGAAGACAACTGGTGAGATTATGTTTAGAGTTAAAGGGCTCTGATTATGCTACTATTCCTGCAGAGGAATTTGCAGATGGGAGCTGATGACAAGAAACAAATGGCAAAGCCACTCCATCAACACCCTCTTCCTTCCTTTCTTTCTCCTCCTCCTCATCAGAGTTGGCTGTTCCCTCAACAGTCCTGGAGACCTGAGGCCATTGACTCTCTTGTCACTATTCCTGGCTGTATCACAGTCAGTTGCAATTTGTGTTTCAAGGAGCTTGTCACTCGCTATAGTGGAAGTATGGGAGTTTTGAGTTTTCAGTTTTTTCAATGTAATGTTATTTGCAACAAGTTCAAACTTACAAAAAAAAAAAGTTGCAAGAATAGTACAAGGAAATTTCAATAGTGATTTTATCCAGAACCTCCCCAATCAAGTTACACGAAAGGCTCCAATGATGTCCTTTACAGCAAAAGAGACCCGTCCGGATGTTGGGTTCCACCCAGTTGTCACATGTCTCTATTTTCCCTCAGTCTGGGGCAGTCCTTCAGTCTTTCCTTGAGTCTCATGTTCTTGATCTTTTTAAAGATTACAAGGCAGTCATTTTGTAGAAATTTCCTTAACTGACATCGAATCCTTCCTCATGTTTAGACCTAAGTTATCCATTTGGGGCAGGAAACCCCTCAATTAATACTTTGTTCTTCTCATTGGCATTCTCCTCGTTGGTGTACGATGTGTTTGTCCCATCCACATTGATATTATGATCACTTGATTAACATGATGCTTTCCAGTTTTCTTCATTGCTGTTGTTTGGTTGCTAAATTGTGTCCAACTCTTCTGTGATTCCATGGACTATAGCCTGCAGGGCTCCTCTGTCCATGGGATTTTCTAGGCAAGAATGCTAGAGTGAGTTCCCACTTCCTTCTCCACGTGATCTTCCTGACCCAGAGATAGAAGCTGTGTCTCCTGCATTGGCAGGCAGATAGATTCTTTACCACTGAGCCACCTGGGAAGACCAATTGTTAACCAGAATGATCTTCAAATGGCAATTTCCTAATTCCATCATGCCTACATTTATTAGTTGGCATTCTCCTATAAGAATTTTGTCTTTTCTCCATGTTTTTGTTCATTTGTTTCTTTATATCAGTGTTGACTCATGGGCTTCTCTTTTATTCAATGGGTCATGATTCATTCCTATTATTATTTATTTTAATTTATTATTATAATCCCTATTATTATTTATTTTCTCCTAGAGTTGGCCAGCAGGAGCCCTTTCAAGATGATCCGTCTGTCTTTTTCACCTAATATATAATTCCTTGATTTGACTTCATTTGAAATGTACATCCTTTGACTTCATTTGAGTTGTACTTTCCCTGCCCCAGTCCTGGAGTCAGCCACTTCTTTTTGTGGAGCATGGCCTTTAGAGTTAGGACGTGGATGTGAAATGTGATCACACCTAAGGTGCTACTGCTCTGAAAACCCTTCAGTTGATAGAATTCACTCGGCACCTCCTCAGGTCTCCGCTGAGATATCATCTTTATGGGCATCCTGTCCACCCTATTTAAAAATCACAACCCCCGACACCAACCCTAGCCATGGCCCATTCCTCTGATGCTTTAATGTTTCCTTCTCACTTGTCATCAGAAAACACTGTAAGTATTTTATATGTTCGCTTTATTATGCTCTCTACACCCTAACTTCCCCCTCCCCAAAATAAAATAAAACATTGGCTCTATGAAGGTAAACACTATGCTCGTGACCAAAGCAGACGAAAACTCTTGCCCTCATTAGTGAATGTGAAGATGTACACAAATTACCCAGGAAATAATGTTGAGGCCAGGTATGGACAGTGGCCCTAATAGCTTAGGAAAGTCACGGCCAGGCAGGGAATGTCAGGCTGGTGGCAGATTAGGGAGGGGAGGGTAAGTGAGAGCAGAGCAGCCCACTGAGCCCCGCGCCAGCCAGGGCTGTGCAATTCAGCAGGAGGATTTGGTCCTTGTCCTCACAAAGGCAACAGGAAGTCCCTGGAGAGTTTTAAATATAGGAACGATGATCTAATGTAGCTTATATTTTTCAAAGATCCCGGTGATTACTTATGGAAGAATAATTGTATGGGAGCAAGTATTTAGCAGAAATATTTACATAAGATTGTCTCAGCGACCCAAGAGGGAGACTATGGCCTGAGGTGGTGGCAGTAGAGTAATAGTAGGAGATTTAGGAAATATTTTGGAGGCTGAATCCCTAAGACCACAGGTGAGGGACTGGATGTAAGGCAGAGGAAAACGTGTCAATAATGATCCCTACATAGAAGTTTCGAGAATAGAGAGTTGCATCTGTACCTGTCTGGCTTTAAAGCCTCTCATGGTAACAATTTTGACATCCCCAATGGCCAGACACAGACTCTTGCTTTTCAGGTGAGTATTTGGATCAAGTCTTGTTTTATAAAACTGTCCACAGTTTCCCCCTTACCAGTGAGCCATACCCCTCTACTTGCAAAGCAAGGATGTAGGCCCTCAACACCTAAGACAGAGGCCTACTGTCCCTGTGCAGGGCTCAGCAGAGAGATGAGCAAAGGAACCCCTGAGAAAACCCAGGAACAAGCTATCACGTTCTATTTGTCTCATCCAACACCCTCCATTCTTTTGCTCCTGCAAAAATATTTCTCTTTGTAATTGTCTATAAAAGATTATTGTCTGCATTTTATTTAATTATTCCATATGAAGTAATTATGAGAGAATAATCGGCCGGTTTGCCAATAATAGACGTTTCATAAAGGAACACAAAATACACCAATAAAGGCAGCGCCGGCCCTCATTGCTGTCATCATTAGCTTCTCTACATCTTTAATTTTCACACAGTTTTATTGTTTGCCTGAAATTAATTGCCCATTTCTTTCCCCAATCAGGTTTATTGCAAGCGGGCCACTTCTAGATCGTTATACGATTGGTGTGTTTCTCTGACAAATGTCCCAATAGATCTTGTCAATATTGAAATATCTCTCTAGGAGACTAGAAGGGAAAGAATCATAAACTCTCTGTGTCTTGATAGCCTAAGGGACCTGACAAGAATGTAGCCATACCAGGCATCCCATTCCTGCCCCCCAACTTCATTTTACACTTGCGAAATCTGAATCATTGAGAGGCGTTGGCACAGCTGTTGGTGGCAGCCCTGAGACCACAACCTGCATCTCTTGGATGGATCTAGAATGGTGAAGCCATAACAGGATTCATCCAACCTCCTGTGAAACTGAACTTTCTATCCTAAGTATGAACCATTTCAGAGGATGGCGTCCAGGGCTTTCCCTACCCCTGTGCACACTGTTATGGAGGTTCTTCCTTCAACTCCTGGTTCCTAAAATATTCTTGTTATGAATAAGACATTTCAGTGTCACCTATCAAGATGTATTAGTCTGCTAATTTTCATCACAATGTACTACAGAGTAGGGGGCTTAAACAGAAGACATTAATTTCTCACAGTTCTGGAGGCTAGAAGCCCAAGATCAGAGCACCAGCAGGTTGGGTTTCTGTGAGATCTCTCTCCTCAGCTTGCAGACAATCAGCTCTCTCTGGGTCATCACATGGCCTTTCTTCTGTGTGAAGAAACAGAGAGAGAGACAAAGCAAGCACGTGTGTTCCACTTTTGCCGTCTGTTCCTCTTCTTCAAAGGACACTGATCCTGTAGGATTAAGGCCCCATCCTTATGACCTTATTGTCTTAATTACCTCCTTGAAGGCCCCTATCTCTAAATACACTCATGGGGGATTAGGGATTCAACATATGAATTTTGACTGGGGTAGGAGTGTGTGTTTAGTTGCTCAGTCATGTCTGACTCTTTACGACCCCATGAACTGTAGTCCACCAGGCTCCTCTGTCCATGGAATTTTCCAGGCAAGAATATTGGAATGTTTTGCCATTTCCTTCTCCAGGAGATCTTCCCAACCCAAGGATCAAACCCATGTCTCCTACCACTCTTGCACTGGCAGGCAAATTCTTTTACCACTGGGCCACCTGGGAAGCCCCAGTGTGGGGGCAGGAGGACACAACTCAGTGCCTAACACAGGATAATAATTTAATCCTATCACAGAATCTTTTTTTTTTTTAATTAAGCTAGTAATGATAATAATTGCTTGGAAGCAACAATGGAGCGCCACAGCCAGGAGGACGTGTAGTGTTTCTCAAACCTTTGAAGTGGCCACCCCTGAGCTCCCTGGGCTCTTCCTTGCCCCTCCTCAAGTGAGCTTCCTAGAAGGCCTGGAGGGAGGTGAGAACTGTGTGTGGAGACAGACAGAGCTGGCTGGACACTCCACCACCTTGTGCGTGGCCTCCGCCTCATTCATTCCACACTCAGCAGGGGCTGTGCTTTGTATGTCCCCCTAGTACCACCAGAGTCAGAATCAGATTCTGGCACAGAGTAACCCCTCAGTCAGAAATGAGTGAGTGAATGAGTGAGGGCACACTCTGTGTCAGTCAGATTTGACCACCAAACTCTACTAAAATACTCAGTGACTCCCAGCACCGGGAGGGCAAAGGCCAGTGAGGCCTTCCATGGTCCACCATCCCCCAGCCCCCAGCCTCAGCACTTCATGCTTGCACTGGCCCCTTTCTCCCTGTGTCTTTGTCCACACTAAGTCTCTTGCATTCTTTCAGAATATCTATATCTTTGTTCATACTGTTCCTGCTGTCTGGAAGGACCCCTCTTCATCTGGCTGGCTGACTTTGCCTTCAGAAATCCCTCTCCTCCTTCCAGTTTGAGAGGTTCTCCCACTTTCTGGGCTCCCATCGCTTTCTATTTGAACCCGTGTGTGTGTGTGTGTGTGTGTGTGTGAGTTGCTCAGTTGTGTCTGACTCTTTGTGACCCCATGGACTGTAGCCACATAGGCTCCTCTGTCCATGTGATTCTCCAGGCAAGAATACTGGAGTGGGTTGCCATTACCTTCTCCAACTGAACCCTCACTCCAGTTTTATTTATGTCCATTAACTTGTCTGTCTCTCTCCTATAGGTAGGAGGTAATTCTTTTTTTCTGTGTATTCTTGCTGTCTAACAAAATTCCTGATACACCAGGCATTAATTAGTCTAATGAACTGTATTAATTCTTGCATAATGTAATAATGACTAGATTTCTAATCCATTAACTAAAAGCCAATACAGTACAGACATGCATAAGAAATTTTAATATTGGGAGTTCAGGGAATTTGGCTGATCCCTGATTTTCCTTCCTTCCTTCCCTTCCTCTTTTCCCTTCCTTCTTCCCAGCAGTGGGGAGGTACCTCCCTTATGGTGCTTCACACCTACTGGAATGGGAAGTTTGAAGGACAGTGCACCTAATGCAGTAATCCCCAAACCTGCCAGAATCTTCTAGAAAACTTACAATTATACATCCCCAGGCCACACACCCCCATTGAGTCTTGCCTCTCACTCCCAAGAATCTTCTTACTGAGGCTGAATCTCCACAATACCTCGGCGACTGCATACAAAGCAGAGCACTTACCCTCACTGAAGACAACAGCAACAGTACTTGACTGGCCTCAGCTTTTAAAACCCTGGCTTCTTTCAGCTGCTGAAAGACACAGACCCTACTACACGGCACCACTCCCCACGGATGTCTCAGTGTGATCTAGTGGCCTTTGAAAGGAGCAAATGCAAGCTCTAAGCTATGGCCCTGCATAGAGAAACTGCCACAGAAACAAATCTTACCATTTTAGTTCACATAATAAGCAATTGCAATTATGAACCTCCCCACGTTGCTTATTTAATTATTACCTAGGTCAGGTTGAAATACATTTGGTGGAAATTGAGCTGCCTTTCTTTGAGCTGAGACACAAATGCTTTAAGTCTTCACTGTTAATATCATTGCTGGGGAAATCAAGCTGGCATATGTTTTCAGTAACCACCACTGAGATCATTTCTCTCTCTCTCTGGGGTAATTCTGAGAAAGAAAAGCATTCAAAATATTCTATTTGCCATCCCCTAGAACATTCATGTCATGTAGCGCCTACAATTAATGAGTGGTACTTGTGAGGATATGAGTCATTACAGCAAAGCATTTAATTCCATTCTTCTCCAACGCACTGATTTAATCCACCCTGAGTTAAACCGGAGCTGTATCGCACCTTCCCTGAACAGAGCTCCACGAGATAGCATGCGGTGTCCGAACGACAGTAATTCCACATATGTACATAGCAGCTTTAAGGCTAGGATCTCCAAGAGTTGCTTCACCCATGGTAATTGATGGCACCTCTAAGCGTTACATTAAACATTTAATTGAACAGTTAAATGTGGATTAATGAGGCCATTAATTAATACAGTGGGGAAGTCTGCAATTCTTATCTGTGGCCCACAGAGAGGATTTCCCCATACCATATATTTGAAATTCCATCATGAGCATTCACACTTGTGAAACTATTGGGAGTGGGTCTGGTGGAGAGACTTACAGTATAACTGGAAATAACATGGCTGGCGGGAAAAGGAGCCAGAATATAGAGACAGGAGTTCACATCCAGGCTCTACTGCTAATAGCTGTATGGCTTTGTATAAACACTTCATGTGTCCGGGACTCAGTTTACTGATATGAAAAATGCAGGCTGTACAACATTATTCCCTTAGATTTATTTAATCAATACCCTGAGTCTGTGAATTTAACCAAATATATTCTGAGTGGCCAGTTGCTCAACTGTTTACATATCTACTACTTCTGCTCATGAACCACTTGGCTCAGAGTTCAAGCCCTTCTAGTTCAAGCCCCTTACATCTCATCAAGGGGAGGCAGAGGGCTCTGGACTTGGATCCACAGTCCCATCCACACTCCATCTGCAGCTAGAGGGGAGGTTTCAGAAGTCAACAGCTACATCCAGTTCTTCCTTCCTCATTCTTAAAATATTGATAGGATGGTCTAATTGT
Organism: Aepyceros melampus; assembly: GCA_006408695.1. Taxonomy (NCBI): domain Eukaryota; kingdom Metazoa; phylum Chordata; class Mammalia; order Artiodactyla; family Bovidae; genus Aepyceros; species Aepyceros melampus. The sequence goes on from SJXQ01000596.1 coordinate 170,555, forward strand.
TATGAGGATTAAGATATTTTACCTGAGTACCAAGAAGCATGATGTATATGTGCGATATTGTTTTTAGTTTTATTATCAACCAGGGTCACTGACGGTTGGTTCTGGGAGTCATGTCAGGGCCTGTGGCTGCCTCCTCATCTCTACTCTCTTTCTCTTCCCCCTACCTTAGTCATTCTTGAGTTTCTAATTTTCTAAATAAAAATGAAACTGTTATCGAGTCTTATGATACCCATAATTCTTCACTCAACAATCAGTTATTAAAACCCATGGGCAGAGGAGCTAGGTGAGTGACAGTCCATGGGCTCACAAAAGAGTCAGACACGACGAGGCGACTATGGTAGTGAAAATGAAACAGAAAGAAACTCCTAAATTTACAGATGGTGGCGTTGCCTCTTCCCAAGTTACCCCAGCCACTAAGCTTCAAAGCGAGCTTTCTTTCCATCCCTTCATTTCCAGCGGAATATTTTCAGGATCCTTCTTAGATGAAAATGAAGAAATAAAAAGATCAAAGGAAGAATTGCTTATGCTTTTTCTCCCCAAATCCTCATTAGCAATATATTCTGGAGAAATTATTTAACTTTAAGTGAATAGCATAAACTTTCATGGCCATTTGGGATGGCCTTTATGTAAATCAATGAGGCACATAATCAAAAGATTAAATATGTTCATGCAAGTGTGCGTACTAAGTTGCTTTAGTCATGTCTGACTCTTTGAGACCCCATGGACTGTACATGCCAGGCTTCTCTGTCCGTGGAATATTTCAGGCAAGCATACTGGAGTGCGTTGCCATGCTGTCCTTCAGGAGATCTTCCCAACCCAGGGATCGAACTCATGTCTCCTGTGGTTTCTGCATTGCCAGTGGTTTCTTTACCACTGAGACACTAGGGAAGCCTTAAATAATGTTCAGTAGCATTTTATTACTAAATATGCATTATTTTATTACCTCATATGACACATGGGTTCTTTTTTAACCAAAATCCTTTATGTCTACTACATTGAATAACAAATATTACTAATTCACTTATTCAAAAAATATTTATCTGATACTTACTAGATGCAAGGTCCTATGCTGAAGAATATAATTACATACATAGATATATTTCTATGTATTATATATATTGTGCATTTGATCCATATTTGCTAATTCACTTACTAGCTAAAATTTATTTGTAACCTCAAAATCAATATTCATCCTGCTTTCACAGTCACCCAAGGACATGTGCAGACTGCGTCGCTGGGCTCGCATGTTCCCAGTTGAGCTGGAACAAAATGACGCTCTGTCTTCTTATTTTAGCTCTTATACTACAGTAAGTGTCCTTTATTTGTGATATGTCATGCTGTGCCATGCTAAGTCGATTCAGTCGTGTCCGACTCTGAGACTCTATGAGCTGTAGCCTGCCAGGCTCCTCTGTTCGTGGGACAGAGGAAGAATACTCCAGGCAAGAATATGGAGTGTGCTGCCATGCCGTCCTCCAGGGAATCTTCCAAATCCAGGGATCGAACCCACGTCTCCTACAACTCCCACATTGTAGGTGGATTCTTTCCTGGTGAGCCACCAGGGAAGCCCTTTTTGTGATATATTTAGTGCCAAATATTTTTTACATTCTGTGCTTTTCCTTGGTGATTTTGCTGTTTTAAATAGCCCCCAACACAGCAATGAAGTGCTGTGTAGTGTTCCTAAGCCAGTATAACTGTGATGTGCCTAACAGGTACACTACAGATTTGATAAGCTCTGCTCAGTCATGAGTGACATACTGCTATTGACCCTGAGTTCAATGTTAATGAATTAATATGTATTATATATTATCTTTAAAAAGGAAAACACACAAAACAAGATTATGTATTGATTAATTGATAAGAATGTGACCAGAGACTCTCAGGAACCGAATTCTATATTGACCCTAGAAGCAATGGCTCAGTATTCACGAATTCAGTGTTTGCAGCAGTTTTACAGAACATAACTCCCACAAATGTTGAGAATTTATTGTCTATATGTGTGTGTATAATTAGGTACTGTGCATGCTAAGTCACTTCAGTCATATCCAACTCTGCGATGCTGTGGACAGTCACCCACCAGGCTCTTCTGTCCATGGGATTCTCCAGGCAAGAATACTGGAGCAGGTTGCCATACCCTCCTTGGGGATCTTCCTGACCCAGGGATCAAAGCCTCATCTCTAACATCCCTTGCCTTGGCATGAGGGTTCTTTAGCACTAGTGCTACCTGTTGTTTAGTCACTCAGTTGCGTCCAACTCTTTGCAACCCCATGGACTCCAACATGCCAGGCTTCCCTGTGTGTCACCAACACCCAGAGCTTGCTCAAACTCATGTCCATCAAGCGGGTGATGCCATCCAACCATCTCATCCTCTGTTGTCCCCTTCTTCTCCTGCCTTCAGTCTTTCCCAGCATCAGGGTCTTTTCAAACGAGTCGGTTCTTCACATCAGGTGGCCAAAGTACTGGAGTTTCAGCTTCAGCATCAGTCCTTCCAATGAATATTCAGGACTGACTTCAGTGATTCCACCCCGTCATCTCATCCTCTGTCATCCCCTTTGCCTCCTGCCTTCAGTCTTTCCCAGCATCAGGGTCTTTTCCAATGAATAGGCTCTTTGCATCAGGTGGCCAAATATTGCAGCTTCCGTTTGAGGATCAGTCTTTCCTTGAAAGTTCAGGGTTGATTTCCCTTAGGATTGACTGGTTTGATCTCTTGAAGTCTAAAGAACTCTCAAGAGTCTTCTCTAGCACCACAGTTTGAAAGTATCAGTGCTTCAGAATTCAGCCTTCTTTATGGCCTTACTCACACATCCATACATGACTACTGGCAAAACCATAGCTTTGACTGAATGTATCTCTGTTAGCAAAATGATGTCTCTGCTTTTTAATATGCTATCTAGGTCTGTCATAGCTTTTCTTCCAAGGAGCAAGCACCTTTTACTTTCATGGCTGCAGTCACCATCTGCAGTGATTTTGGAGCCCTAGAAAATAAAGTTTGTCACTGTCTCCATCGTTTCTCCATCTATTCGCCATGAGACGATGGGACCAGATACCATGATCTTCGTTTTTTTTGAATGTTAAGTTTTAAGCCTGCTTCTTCACTCTCCTCTTACGCTTTCATCAAGAGGCTCTTTAGTTCCTCTTCACTTTCTGCCATTAGGGTGGTGTCATCTGCATATCTGAGGTTATTGATATTTCTCCCAGCAATCTTGAATCCAGCTTGAGCTTCATCCAGCCCACCACTTCTCATGATGTACTCTGCATATAAGTTAAATAAGCAGAGTGACAATATATAGCCTTGGCCTGGAAAGCTCCTAATTAAGTACTATACACTGTACAGGAATTTATTGTTGTTCAGCCACTAAGTAATGTCTGACTTTTTGCAACCAGGAGACAGATCTATTTCTCAGGAGACAGATAATGTGGTCTGGTATTCCCATCTCTTTCAGAATATTTCAGTTTGTTGTGATCCTGGTCCATGGGAGGTTCAGTGGTGGATTTCTTGCCTGCCATGCAGGAGGCCTTGGTTTGATTCTTGGCTCATGCAGCCATAGCGTCCCCTTTATTGAGCTTCCCTGGTGGCTCAGACGGTAAAGAATCTGCCTGCAATGCAGGAGACCCAGGTTTGATCACTGAGTCAGGAAGATCCCCTGGAAAAGGGAATGCCTACCCACTCCAGTTTTCTTGCCTGAGAATTCCATGTATAGAAAAGCCTGGTGGACTACAGTCCTGGGGTGCAAAAAGTCAGACACAAAGGCTTTAGCATAGTCAGTGAAGCAGAAGTAGCTGGTTTTCTGGAATTCCCTTGCTTTTTCTATGATCCAACGGATGTCGGCAATTCGGTTTCTCTGCCTTTTTAAATTTCAGGTTTTACATCTGAAATTTTTTACTTCATGTACTGCTAAAGTCTAGCTTGAAGGATTTTGAGCATTACCTTGCTAGTGAGTGAAATGAGAGCAATTGTATGGGAGTTTGAACATTCTTTGGCATTGCCTTTCTACGGGATTGGAATGAAAACTGACTTTTCCCAGTTCTGTGGCCACTGCTGAATTTTCCAAATTTGTTGACATATTGAGTGCAGTACTTTAACAGCATCATGTTTAGCATTTTAAACAGCTCAGTTGGAATTCCATCACCCACACTAGCTTTGTAGTAATGTTTCCTAAGGCCCACTTGACTTCACACTCCAGGATGTCTGTCCCTAGGTGAGTGACCACACCATTGTGGTTTTGTGGGTCCCTAAGACCTTTTTTGTATACTTCTGTGTATTCTTGCCACCTCTTCTTAATATGTTCTGCTTCTCTTATGTCTTGCCGTTTCTGTCCTTTATTGTGCCCATCTTGGCATCAAATGTCCTCTTGACATCTCTAGTTTTCTTGAAGAGATCTCTAGTCTTTTCCATTCTGTTGTCTTTCTCTATTTCCTTGCACTGTTCACTTAAGAAGACTTTCTTACCTCTCTCTGCTCTTCTCTGGAACTCTGAATTCAGATGGGTATATCTTTCCCATTCTCCTTTGCCTTTCAGTTCTCTTCTTTTCTCAACTCTTTGTAAGGCCTCCTCAGACAACCACTTTGTTTTCTAGCATTTCTTTTTCTTTGGGATGGTTTTGGTCATTGCCTCCTGCACAATGTTATAGATCTCTATCCATAGTTTTCAGACGCTTTGTCTACCAGATCTTTGCCTTGAGTTTATTCATCACCTCCACTGTATAATCGTAAGAGATTTGATTTAGGTCATACCTGAATGGTCTAGTGGTTTCCCTACTTTCTGCAATTTAAGCCTGGATTTTGCAATAAGGATCTCATGAACTGAGCCACAGTCAGCTCCAGGTCTTGTTTTTGCTGAGTGTATAGAATGTCTTCATCTTTGACTCCAAAGAATATAATCAACATGATTTTGTTATTGATCATGGTGATGATCCATGTGTAGTTTCATCTCTTATGTTGTTGGAAGACCAGTGTGTTCTCTTGGCAAAACTGTTAGCCTTTGCCCTGCTTAATTTTGTACTCCAAAGCCAAATCTGCCTGTTAACTTCAGGTATCTCTTGACTTTCTACTTTTGCATTCCAATCCCCTGTGATGAAAAGGACATCTTTTTTTGGTGTTAGTTCTTGAAGGTCTTGGAGGTCTTCATAAAATCATTCAACTTCAGCTTCTTTGGCTTTAATTGTTGGGGCAAAAACTTGGATTACTGTGGTTGGAATGGTTTGCCTTGGAAATAAACTGAGATCATTATGCCATATTTGAGACCTCACTCAAATGCTGCATTTCACATTCTTTTGTTGACTATATGAGGTCTACTTCATTTTTTCTAAGGGATTCTTGCCCACAGTAGTAGATATAATGGTCATCTGAATTAAATTCACCCATTCCCATCCATTTTTGTTCACTGATTCCTCAAATCAATGTTCAAAAAAAACAAGCTCTTACATTCAATGTTCATTCTTGCCATCTCCTGCCTAACCACATTCAATTTACCTTGATTCTTGGAATTAACATTCTAGGTTCCTACGCAATATTGTTCTTACAGCATTGGGCTTTACTTTCACCCCCAGACACATCCACAGCTGAGCACCATTTCCGCTTTGGCCCAGCCTCTTCATTCTTTCTGGAGCTATTGCTCTGCTCTGCTCCAGGAGGGTACTGGACACGGGGGGGCTTATCTTCTGGTGTCATATCTTTTTTGCCTTTTCATACTGTTCATGGGGTTCTCGAGGCAAGAATACTGGAGGGGTTTGCCATCCCTTTCCCCAGTGGACCTCATTTTGTCAGAACTCTCACCATGACCCGCCCATCTTAGTTGGTCCTGCATAGCATGGCTGATAACTTCACTGAGTTACCCAAGCTTGTGACCCATGCAATCATTTGTTTAGCTTTCTGTGACTGTGGTTTTCATTCTGGAAGCTGTGGGATGGTAATCCTTGTTTCTTCTGTCTGCCTTCTGATGGATGAGGATGAATCTAATGCAAGCTTCCTGATGGGAGGGACTGGCTGTGGGGAAAACTGGGTCTTGCTCTTGTGGGCAGGGCCATGCTTAGTAAATCTTTAATCCAATTGTCTGCTGATGAGTGGGGCTGTGTTTTCTTCTCCTTGGTTTATTTGGCCTGAGGCAACCCAGTCCTGTAGTCTACAGGCTCTATGGTAGGGCTAATACCATAGGAATTCCTCCAAGAGGAATTAAGCCCACAGATACCTCCCAGGACTCTTGCTGCCAGTGCCCCTATCCCTGTAGCAGGCCACTGCCAACACACACCTCCTTAGGAGACCCTCAAACACTCAAAGGCAAGTCTGGCTCAGTCTCCTGTGGCGTCGCTGCTCCTTTTCCTTGGGTTCTGGTGCACACAAGATATTCTTTGTGCCCCCCCCAAGAGTCTCTGTTTCCCTCAGTCCTGTGGAAGTTCTGCGATCAAATTCTGCTGTCCTCCAAAGTCAGATTTCCTCTCCACAGCACACATTCACCCAGGGTATATTAGGTCACAGTAACAGAGATGACAAGTCTTCATCTCATGATTATGTCACAGTGCTGTGGGTGGATGGGGAATGTGGGAAGACCACCGAAGAGATCTCAGCCTGGGATGGAGGATGAATGTCAGTAAAAGCTACTCAAAGGATAGGATGCTTTATGTGAGAAATGAGGACCAGTTAGCTTGGAGACTTGGGTGGAAACACTGGTGCAAGGGTCCACAGCACTTATTTTGTGCAAGGTCCTAGAACAGGCATCACAGGTGACACAAAGATTATTGAGTTTGTATCCTGAGAGGTCAGTTTCTCAAGAAAGCTTTTCTTGGACACATCCTTCCCTCAGACACACATACACTCCCAACCAAGACTAGATCTGAACCCTCTCATAGAGCTCCTTTCCCCTTCATCACACATTATTGACTAGCATCTGGCTCCCTAAATGGAGTGTGTGCCCCTGAAAGCAGGGGACAGGTATTTTTGCTACTGTTGTCTTTGTTTTCCATTGTTCCATCTCCCACTGCCTTAAACCTTACATGGCACAAACTATTGAATGATTGAATTAAAATTGCAGAGTATGGTCAAGGTCTTACATTGAGGATGACAACTTTGCAAGGAAGTTTGGCAAGGTCACACTATTGAAAGGGTTTTTTCCCCATATGGAAAAATATTTTATCGTGGGGAATCACTGTACATCCATTGGTATTTTTATTCATCATGCTTTAAGCTTTTAGTTGCTTGAATATTTGACTTGAAAATGAGTAAACTAGCAATAACTAGAAGTGAAAAGTAAGAAAACAAAAAAGTTTTCAGGTCCTCTAATTTATACTTCTAAATGCAAGCTTTGATACTAGGATCTTGGCCCTTGTTCTCAGCTCACCTGGGCAAGAGACTCAAGTGCCCGCTTTTATAATCTCTTTCTTCTATATTTGAGCTGAAGGTCCATCCCCAGAAGAATTTTTTTTCCTTTTTCTCATACCCATTAAGTTTCCTTGCCATGAAGACTATTCTTTGTGAGTATAAGAAGCACATATGAGTGGACAGGAGTCACAGCATGAATCACAAGTGATGATCAGGGTCAGAATGGGCAGGATGGCCAACTCTGAGGTGGTAGAACAATGCTTTGAGACTTCTAAGACAGGAGTTCTCACCCTTCTGTTTCTCATCCCTTTGTTGTAGGATTCTTAAACTCAGACGTTCATGTGGTAGGGTAAGCTCCTGGAGTTGGCCAAGTGGAACCATGTCAAGCCCTGTCTAAAGCAGTGGCTGCTACTCAGCTGCCTGTCAGAATTTTAGGGCCAGTGTTGCCAAACCTTCTTCGAAAGAAAGCAGAAATCTGGCTTTCCATCCTCAGCTTATCAGGATTGTTGTTTTCATTACTATCTTTCTAAAGTATCTTTTGTCTACCATTAAGGAAATGATAAAGATAAATAGAGCAGTGTGTCCATCTAAAGGAGCTTAAGGTCCAGGGGGAGAGGCATTGCGTGATCCTGATGCATAGCAGTTTCTATTGTCCAATGTTGTCTACAGAGAAAGTGTGTTGGGCAGTTTTATTAGGCAATTTGGTTGAAGAGAATCCCTACAATAGAGTAACAAGAAACTCAACTGTTTATGCCCCTAGGAAAGGAAACTTTCTGCCCTTAGGGCTTCTTTGCTGAGCTTGTAGAGTTGTTGAATAACTTGTAAAATTATGTTGTAATACGTTAAGAAGGTAAATGCAGGGGGTGCCTGATTTAAACCATATTCAAACAACAGTACTCTGCTAGCATTCTTCTGCTTCCCCTCCTTTTTCTTTTTCCTCATCTGGACTCAAAAATTCTCTGACTTCCAGTAAGACCTTCTTTCTTCCCCTTGCTTGTAAAGAAGCAATCATAATTTTAAGGTAAGAGAAACATTTTTGATTCAAAATCCCACTACTTTTACAAAACCTGACAGTTTTTTTCTTCAATGTTGTCATTTGGCAAACTGATCAGAGATTCACTGTTTCTGCCAATTTTGAGCCACAGTAGTTAACTATGGGATTTTGGAGGAGCAGTTCTGGAAGCCATGTCCCCCTAAATTCTCATACTTGCTGTGTGACTTGGGCAAGATGCTTAACTTGGTCCCTAACCCACAGTTTTCTCATCTATGAATAAGATAATAATAATGCCTACTTCTGTGTTTTGTGAAGATCAAATGAGATCATATATTAACTATATGGGTGAAAAACCTACATTATCTTAACAGAGTATGGTTAATAAAGATTATGTCTATATGTGAATCACAAGAAGGGCTCAGTTAAAGATAGTTAATATCATTATTATCAAATAGGGCCATGAGTACTTCCTGACTGTAGAGCTTTGTGAAAATATGAGATATTTTTATGCTAGAGTCCACATATTTAAACTTTCAAATCACAAATGTCAGCTTTTTTAATTAAAAAATTTAAGTATAATTGCTCTACAATGTATTATTTTCTGTTGTACAAAAAAGTGAATCAGCCATATCCCCTCCCTTTTGAACCTCCCTCATCTCACCTCTCTAGGTTATCACAGAGCATCAAGCTGAGCTCTCTGTGAAAGGTGCCAGCTTTTTAAAGAGATGGTGTGTCTTAAACCAAAAAGATTTTGGTTTAAGTAATGGAATTTTAGACATTCTTTAAAATATGGGCAGAACAGATTTTTATAAATCAGTTATGTACCTGCTGACTCTGAACTGAACCAGCCGTGTGGCTACCAAATACGTCTTGGTCAGGATCCTCTTGATCAGGCTTCTGTATTAGTTTATAAGTTCCCTTTCTTGTTGGTCCCCGTCATCGCAGACTACTGGGGAAACTTTAGTTTGACTCAGAATCGAGGCCCAGAAGCAGGTGTGTTTCTATTATCATGCTCTACAATTTTATACAACTGAGCATTTCCGCTGTTGCCCAAACCAATGTGTAGTTTCTTCTACACTCTGAAGAGCCCTGATAGGTGTGCATACTCTGAGACTTGATCACATACTGAATTTTCCCATCAAAGCTCTTTAATTGAGCCATTTCCACTATTAGATGGCATAAATCAAATTTTAGTCTTATCTTAAACTAGACCATGAGCAGATTAGACTTTTCTGTCCTTCTAGATAGCTTCAGAGTCAATGGCTCTCACATTTCCAAGTGTTAAAGAATTGCCACTTCAAAGGGTTCAACTCTTTCCCAATTTTTATTTAGAAAACTGATAATGGTTGAAATAAGCCACAGGGGGTCAAAGAGCCAGGTGGCCAGGGAGCTTATACCCGAGATGAGAAATGCCTTGCTGCCTGCTGGTTTAATAGGCTGCCCTTATTTCTAATGGGGCTTGAGTGGAACTGAAATCGAGGCCGAGAAACCATATCAGAGCGATCTTAACATCGAATCACCTGACATTGGGTCTGTGGGGGATATTTCATCATGTCTGCTTGACCTTTGGCCTCTTAGACTTACAGCCCATCATTTCTGAGATGCAGAAACTAAAAAAGCCATTTGTTCCCCCATCGAATGTACCTGTTCTGATGCGCTGTCAACAGCTGTTTGCATTGCTAACTGTGCCAAGGGAAAACAATTGATGCCAGCAAACTCGAATTTCTAACCACCTCTTTTATTTCTGTCACTCCTGGTGTTAATGATGACCTATATTCTCTACCATAATGATTATCTTAAAAGTCTTTTTGGCTTTGAAGAGAGCGTTTGAGTCCTAAGTGCCTGCATTGTGAAAGAATATAATATGGAGAGGTCTATTATCTTAGAATTCATTTGCCCATTTTTTTCTTTTTTTGAGGCAGCACTGTAAATTAAACCGCTTGAGTTGGCTTTGTAGGTTTCTTTTCTCTCCCCCCCCCTTTTTTTTGCATACACAGCAAGGATAACTACACCTCAGATTTATGAGCATTGTGAACAGGTTTCCATAGCAACCACTCTGGCTGCTCTACACCAAATAACCTTGTCATGTGAGCGTTTATCACAGGAACATCAAGGACTGGATTGCACTGTACGCTCTTTGGCTAAACAGCAGGATTTTTCTGAATAATAATTGGTCGTGGCCTTTTATTCCACCAGTCAGAGTTAATCATCCCCGGAATCTGAAATTAACCATAATGCATTCAAAGCTCAGAGTGCAGCCATTCAAAAATTCCTCTTTGGAGGAAGAAAACTTTCCAATGATCTTTACTCTTTGTTGTATATTACCATTGTTGTTATTGTTATTGTTATTATAATTATTACTATTGGGAGGGCTTAACAAGAGAAGGATGAGAACTTAGGAATGTCATGTAGAATTTGTTACCATGCTCTAAGTAAAATAGGCATTTTAACTAGCCTGTTATTTATAAGAAATACAAGATATTTTAAGCTGTCATCAAAACCAGTAGTTATTTTTTCCTCTCAAATTACAAGACATTTGATCATTTGAATGGATTTTACTAGGTTAATTTATTTTCACAGATTCATGTTTGACTACACACTCAGAAATTCCACGTGTGCTTCAGATGTATCATATTAGTAGAGAAATGAATGGGGTGGAAAGGATCAATGAGCTGTCTCTGTGCCTACACAGCACGTGTGTGCATGTACGCATAGGCTTCTGTGTGCACGAACCCACAAGAAGGACCCAGAAAGAAAATAATTACATCACAGGGATAGAGCTGGCTCTCTGTCATAGGCAATTATATTAGAGCTGAGGGTGGGTGGGCTTAAAAAAATGTCAGGATTGTGGTTATTCATCAGCAGAGAGATTTTCTGATCCATGAAGAGTTGCCATGTAAAATTCTGCTAGGGATAGCACCAAACTTCAGCAAATTCTCCAAAATGTAGTTTGCAGAGTCTTTTTAACACTCACCATTTTTACTGACCTCTCTCTCTTACCCCTTCTTTTGCACTTCCCTAGTCCCAGAGTCTTCTTTCTTACAGGTCCTATATCATTGTTATTGTAGTTAATAATCATCACATCATAGGTATAGCCTCTTCCTAAAGTCACCAGGGTGGCTAAGTTGATAAAAAATCTGCCTACAATGTGGGAGACCTGGGTTCAATCAGTGGATTGGGTAGATACCCTATAGGAGGGCATGGCAACCCACTCTAGTATTTTGCCTGGAAAATCCACATGGACTGAAGAGCCTGGAGGACTGCAGGCCAGGGGATCACAAAGAATTGGACACAACTGAGCAACTAAGCACTCCTAAAGATAGTTACATAGAAAAGTAAATATGGGCTTTCAACAGGAAAAAATTAAGAAATCAATGAAGTATGGCTTTTTGAAGAATGGATTAGAGAAAGAAAGACATTTCAAAAATTCTTATCACAGTATACCTTCCAGGTAGCCACAGACTTCATCATCTAAGACTCCCTTTTATAAGAAAGACCTGCAGTCAGTGCAATCAAATGAAGCTAATGACTGGATTTGGAGATGAAAATTAGTTAGGTGGGCAAATTTGCAATGAAAGTATGCAGGGAAATGGCACTCCCATCCCATGTCATCTCTCTGTTCTTGTCTTTTTGCAATTCTCCCTTTGAAATAAATGTATTCATGGGGCAGGCAATAGACTGAGTTTTAGAAAAGCAAAAACACAGAGTTGTAGTTGGAACACAGTAATTCATTTACTCATCAAATATATATTAAGTTCCTTGTAAATGCCAAGGACACTGCTAGCTGCTGTGTGGGAAACAACAATGAGTGAAACCTGATTCCCACCCTCTGGGCACTCCCCAGTTTGGAGGGGAGATAAAATATGAACAGAACCTGGGCAGCTGCTGCACTACTGAATGAGAAGCCAATCTCTTGAGAGTGAGTGGCATAAAAATCTGGAGGTGCCAGCAGTTACTGGCTTTGTCGTGGGAGCAGGGCCTCCAGTGTGTGCAACTGCTGGACTCCAGGGATGTGTGGAAGGCTGGGGACTGTAATCAAATAAGGCTGATGACTGGAGAGAAGAGGGCAAGAGTGAAAGCAAGAGGCTCAGAAGTGTTGTGTGTGTTCTGAGAATAGTCACCCTGTGTTGGGGCTCCAGATTCACAACTTAGGGGTCCCTAAGTTGTGAGTAGAGGTAACCCGAGAAGTACCTTCAGGCTAGATTTGAGGCATTGTTACCAAGGTTACTTAAGTGTCAGCCAAAGATGCTTGGACATTTATTTGGATGACATTAGAGAGTCATTTGAGGTTCTTAAACAGAATATTGATTTGATCAAAGCTATAGGAGAATTTAAATGTGGCCGGTAAGGAGAAAGGGAGACATTTATCTTTTGAAAGGATAGATTTACTTCAAGTCTCTGTTCAACTAAGCTTTTAGCCTTCTTTTACTTCTGGGGATAAAGAAGAGGTGATTTCGTTTTGATCGTTCCATTGAGTTGCTGTATTAGAGGTGGGCAGAGGTTCCTCTGGTGCAAGCTTCATATACATGGCTTAGCAATTAGGTAGGAGAACAGCGAGCAAATAATGCATCAAAGACACAGCCAGTCTTATCATTTGATGTCTCAAGTTTTAATAGGAGTTTGTGAAGAGGAAATAAATGACTAATATTGTTGACTAGTGCCTAATAAGCTCTGACCAGTCTGTTAAAGAGCATTACTGCTTAGACCCAAGAATGCAATAGCTAGATACCAGTGAGAGGAACATGCCATGTGGAGGAAAACTCTGCAGACTCATGTCTACAACCCGGGTTCATGAAGCACACCCTGACCTGGATGATCCCTGGGATTCTGCACAGCCCTCTCTGACTCTGTTGGGGGGTATGATGTGTTGTCACTGACATTTAAAGTATAAAAAGAAGGGTAAACAACCCTCTCTCATGTCCCTTCACTCTGTCTTGCTCTTGACCATCTAACTATTGATCACATTTGGTTTCTGATGAGGTTCTGTCCTGTAAGCTGTTCAAAATGAACCTTTTTAATCCTTTCGCCTTTTTAATTTTAGAAGACCCATGAGAACACATGCAGTAGGTCCATTGTACTCTCAGTAGAGTGGGTGTCCTGGCTATCCGTGTTCAGCATCGGGCTGTTCCTGGTTAGAAGTAACAGTTCTGCTTGGGCAACTGTGTGTTATCTAAAGCTGTATAGCAAATCTCTCCAAAATATAATGACTCAAAACAATAATAATAAGCGAACATCTATCAGTTTCCAAGGGTCCTAAATTTGGCAGCAGCTGAGCTAGATAGTTCTGGCTTAGGTTTCTCATGAAGTTTCAGTCTAATGGCAGCCAGGGCTACTGTTATCTGAAGATGTGGCTAGGGCTAGAGGATACACTTCTGAGGTGACTCACCCATGTGGCATGCAAAGTGGTGCTGGCTGTTGTCAGGAGCCCTCAGTTCTTCAATCATAGGGTCTGTCCACAAGGCTGCTTGAGTGTCCCTGCAACATGGCAGCTGGCTTCCCCTAGTGTCAGTAAGTACTAAAAGTGTAAGATATCAAGCTCAGATCCCAAAGGCCCAGGCTTGGAAGTCACACACCACCATCTCTGTATATTCTACTGGTCTCACAAGGCAGCCTACTTTGATGAGGCAGGAAATTATATATCGGTGCAGACTCCAGAAGGTCAAGATCCTTGAAAGTTTCCTTGGAGGCTACTGCTCACTAAAGGGCTGTTTTTTGCACCTCACAAGTGGATGTGTAGGCTTCTAGCATTCAGAAGAGAACTGTCCTTTTTGCTTAAAACTCTGGGAAAATGTTTACCTGTGCTGAGGTTGAACAGTGCTTATTTTATCTAACACAGTCTGGAATAATGTTTGATGATGAGTCAAATTATTTTAAACATACATAAAAACAGTAAACTTTTTGTTTTAGCTTAGATTTGTAAACGTGCATTCATTTACCAATATTTTCATGAAGGGCTAGTGATTTTTCTTTGAGTAAAGTCCTTCTAACTAAAGTTCTGCATCATCTTTTCCCTCCAACCATTCCCAGAAAGTATAATTTAAATAATCTAGTTTTTGTTTCTTTAAAGTAAAGCCAGAACCTAAAACATATTTTCCAAATAATGAGAATTTAGACTTCATCAAGACCTTTATGATTTGAACTAACCTCTTAGAGATGTCTCACCCACATAAGTTCTTTTTTTTTTTATCAAATTCTCACTTATTGACTTTTCCAAAGCAATCCATTTGGTTTTTTATCAAAGAAACAACACTCCTTGCATTCATATTTCACAGTTTTGCATAATGCTTAAATAAATTATGCACTTACAACTACAAACAGCATAAAAAAGTTTGGGGAACAAACATGACCGATTTGTGGAATCACACAGTATGATCAGTAGGAGTAGAATGCATGGGGCCCTAGAGAGCAGTGTGCTAGCCCAACAGGTTCCACAGAATGTCCTGAAGTTCAGATGGGTAGCATTGTTTCAGTGGTTGTGTGTTAAGGCAATGTTTATGGTCAATATTGTTACTTGCATTTCCTTAAAAATATTCACTGAAACGGCTAACTTTGTGCTCCCTTCTCAAAAATCAAATCTGTGTAAATAATTGAGCTGGCCATGTAGCTGATCAGATACGTACAAATACTCACAGACTATCAATGAACTCATAATGCTCTTCATACAAAAACGTAGAAAAGGCCTAAAGAAAGGGGAAGATGAATGCTTAAGAGTTAACTATGTTTGGCCCCATACCTTAGGCTGATTACATGGATCAGCTTCTAATCCAAAGTTGAATATCAATACCCATGCAGTACATTCATCAGTCCCAGTCTCAGTAGTCAAGAAGGCTTCCTAGAGGAAGAGGTCTTGGCTTTGGCCTTGAATAGGCTATGAAACATGCACTAGAAGTAGGAATGAGTGGGAATAATAAGAATGTGGAGGAATAGCAGAATAGCAAAGAGAACAGGGAAAAGAGAAGCTGAAACTATGATCAGAGAAGGGAGGGCCAAGGAGGTCCAGGCATTTTGATCAACTTTTGGAAACAGGAAGCCATAGCAGATTTCTAAGCAGAGGAATAAGTATGACTAGTAAGATGCTTAAGGATTATCAGACTGGCAAAATGACACTGGGTAGATTCAAGTAGGAAGAAGAGGGAGCCAGGACCAGTGTGCAGGAGCTGTTAGAGTAATATGGGAATAATGTGTGAGAAGATTCTCACAAATGTAGAGTTTGTAGATATAGAGATTTCACTTAAAAAATGTAGCTGAACCTGAGAGCCATAAGACAGGGGAGGTGAATAGAAGAAATTAAACCTTGAGTCTAGAGAGATAGGAGAAATGGTTGGTGCCCTGTCACAGGGTAAAAATTGGGAAAGAGAGCATGAGAGAGTAAGGGAGTGATGAGTGGAGACTCCACTGAGTTGGCAATTGGTGGGGCGGGGGCAGGGGGGGCTGCTGTGGTGGTGAAGAGGGCTGGCAGAAGGCTAGAGACACAGGGGACTGGACCTCACAGGGGAGAGGGGATGGAACCCAGGGGTAGATTTAGGAACCATCCACAGTGCAGTCTCTATGTTGCATATAGAAGCCCCAGAAGTGGGCAGGGTGAACCTCTGAGGGAGGTCCCGAAGACGAAGGGAAAGAGAGGAAAGGGTAACATCAGGGCCGGGACTTGGCCTAAACCCCTGCTCCCTCCACTAGAGCAGAGCTCTCGCAGCTCAGAACAGGGGCTCAAGGGGCTGGTCTCCAAGCACTCACAGCCTAATCTTTTAATTTCCCCGTTCATCCCTTCTGGGAGCCTCACCTCTGTCTTTCCTTTCTGGGTCTCTACTTAGACAATAGGCATCAGACCTTGTGCAAATATGGTCTTAGTTTCAGTCTGATTTTTTTTTTTACTGCTATGTGTAGACTCAGCCTGGCTCCCCAAGACTCTCATTTCTTCTTTTTCTTTGCTCTCCCCTCCTAGCTTTCCTACTCATTCCATTACCTAAAACGTCTCCCTTGTTAAGCATGAGAAGCCCTATTAGGACCCACACTTCACTGTGTCACACATCGTTTAAATATCTTTATCGCTTTCCCACTGGGAAAAACAGTAATTGATGGTATTTCCATTTATCTTCACTTTTTCTGCTCCATTTGGGAAAAAGATGACAGCTTCACATAGCTCACTATTTATTTTCCACTCATGCTTGAGTTGGATTCCAACATTGTCCTTACAGGGACCCAGATTTCCTACAATCCCATAATATTTTATGAGCAATTTTACAACCCAGACACTGTATTATCATGTCCTTCTGAAAGATGGTAATGTGAACTGTCAGCACACAGGAGCTGGGACAGGGTAACCTACCTCCATTTGAGATCTAGCTTATCATTTGCCCTGAAGAGAGCCCTTTGCTTGGGGGCTCTTGTGTGAAGCTGCCACTGTTGTAGATGGGTGACCACAAATGTTTAAAAGGCCTCCTGTTCAGTGGCAGTGAGCACAGGCTGAGGGACTGCACTGGAATATCTTCATCAGAGGATAACGAGCATCTAGGTTACCCCACCCATTTCACAGATGGAGAGACTGAAGCTCAGACATGGGATGAGATCAACTAGGGACACAAAGACAAAAATGACATCAGGACTGGAGCCCAAACTTTCTGACACTCAGAAAACAATCTTAAAAATTTGCTTGGCTAGATACTTATATATGAAATCCAACATGTCGATTCAACTGTCCTGAAGAGAACAAACCCACCTATGATGTCAGGCAGTAATTCCAATTTGATGTTTGTTTCATGTTGAGAAAACAAAGCGAGCTGGGCTCTCTTCTCCCCCAGCACCCATGCTTAAGTGCTCATTTTTGGTTTACCTTGTCAGACTGCATCATCTGACTCAAAGCTTATGGAGGTGAGGTAGAGTTTTTCCATCCCTTATTTCTTCTCTTTTGCTGCATGGGAGAGAAATAACTGGGGCAGAGCGGAGGAGCAGGCTGGGGCCATGCTCACCAACGCCACTCAGGCAGGCTTCCAGGGAGACTCTTGAGATGGTTAGAGAGAGATTTATCGATTTCACGTAACAGCATTAGTTATGAATCCCAGCTGAACCCAGGGCAGATGGGATTTTCTGTAATAAAATCCCATTGCATTGGGAAGTACAATGTTTAAAAGGCCTGAGGTGACATGTAGTAAAAAGAACACTAGGCTTGGACCCAGGCTCTGGTTCTGATCTTTGCCACTGCGCAGCCATGTGACCTTTCTGAGCCTTCATGTTCTCATGTATAGGATAAGGGGGTTGGTTTCATAGACTCAGAGACCCTGTCCAGCTGGAACATTCTGGGATTCTATGGAGACCTTGCATCTGGGAGATGGTGAGAAATGATGCTAAGAACACAGGCCGGAAGGGGAACGCACAGGAAGGGCTAATGGGAAACACATGGTGCAGATGACAAGCGGCAGGAAGAAAGGGGCTCCCCGTAAAGGCTGCACTTCTCCAGGGGCAGCCTGTTTCCAAAATTGCAACTGAGCGAGGCATGAAGAGTTGGACACCCATAACTTTTTCATAGCTCATCAGACAAAAGCAACTTGTAATCATCTTGGTGGACATTCAAAAGCACCCTGTGAAGTAAACAGGCTCTATTATCGTGTATTTACATAAGAGATAGCTGAGGTCCAGGAAGGCACAAGACTTCCCAAGATTTATTGTTTATAGGCAGAGTTAGACCAGACCCAAGGTTTCCTGCATTCTACTCACACGCCTTTTCCAACTCCGTTGCTATAGCAACCATTTGTATTTCTACAGAACTTTTTACTTTTAAAGTGTTTTGAAAAACCATTATCTCATTTTTATCCCACAGAGACCCTGGGGATGCTAAGGGCTCTTTCTCCTGCTTTAGAGATGAGGAAACTTAAGCCCAGGTAAACTAAATGTTTTCCCCTGAGTTTTCTATTCACTTGACAAACACCCAGTGAACACCCATGATCCGGTAAGTGTGTACCAGCCATGGCTGTTTAATGGCAAGGTCAGCTGTGATGTCACAGGGTCTTGACCATACACTCAGTGCTCTTTAGCAGCTGCAATTTTTAATGTGAAAATAACAATTCTCAAAAGAGGCTTCCCAGTACAGCAAGGACAAAATTGCTCTGCAGTGGTAATATCCTATCCAAATGCTGGTACTCCACTGCCCACTCTTACTTTAGGTTGGTCTTCCAGTCTCAGAGTTAATGACTTAAGAGAAATATAATAACTGATAGAGACATAAAGGGAAATAATAACAGTTGACGAGGATGCCAAGCCCAGGTTTCAACTTTGATTTGAAATTGGCAAAGCAAATTTGAATATCAATATCCAGGCAGTGCATTCATCAGTCCCAGTCTCAGCACCAGGATTCCATGGCATCCTCTGCCCTAGAAATGTACCCTTGGTTCAGTCCCTGCTAATCCCCACTGATGGATGCTGGTGTATCAGTGGAATAAGCAATCCCAAGAATAGAGTTTGGATGACCAGCCCTTAGAGATGCTTGGGAAAAGATGGCTACTCTGGAAGAGGACAGAGACTATTTGCTTTTAAGAATGCATGAAATATGGTCACTGGAAGTACTGTAACTACTTCCTAATGATAAGGCCTCTCCTGGAATTTGGTCCTTCAGTCATGTATGCAAATTTATTAGTAAGAGATCCAAAACTTTCTAATGATTAACATTGTGTCAACTTTCTACAGATCCTCAAAGCTTTCCACATTTCCTTTCAATATTTTTCTGTACTAAGGTAACACAGTTCTGGTATATTCTTCCTTAAAGCTGCAGGGAGGGGATGGATTTTATTTGTCTGGAAGCTGGGTGCTATCCCTCCATTTTGCACCCATCATCACCCAAGATGCTCCTTGAACCTCTGAAGATGGAGGTGACTTTATCCTGAGATATCCACATCTCCTCACATCATCCTCTGTGATTAAGAGAAAGAAAGTGCCTGGACACAAAAAGTCTGCCTGTCTTAGGGGAAGTGAGTCAACCCAGCTCTCCTGTCCCCTCTCACCTCCCCTGTCCCCTCCACATCCAGTGCTTCTTGCCTTTGTCATCACCTCCCTTCTGACTCTCCTATCCAGCAGCATTTCAGCAGTCAAGACCCAGATCAAGTCTCACCCCTCCTCGGATGGGTTGCAGATCATCCTGTCCCGCTTGGACTGCTCCCTTTCCTGGGCTACCACAGCCAAACTTCCTGTTCTTCAATGAGTGCCATTCATCGTTACTATCCTTGAATTCCTCACTGACTTGTCAAACTGGAGTGTAGGCTCCCCAAAGGCAGAAGAGATACTTCCTTCACCCCTATTCCTCACTGTGGTTTATGTTAGATACTCAGATCGAATCATTCAGCTGTTTTATTTAAAAACTGACTTCCATGTGGGGTACCTCCTCACTTTAGCCCTGACAACACAAAGCAGAGATAAAACATACCTATATCAATATATAATATATCTATACCTACAGTGGAATAATGGCCCTTGAACAAGATTGGACTTTTTCTAAGGGAAGCGGCAGCACGGTCCCAGAGTCCTGGCTCTGGCCCAGGGAACTAGCATTGGTCACACAGGCCTGTGTGAGCAAGCCCCTTCTTTGCTGATTCTGGGCCACCCATCACAACAGCAGGAAATCTATCCATCTGTTATCCTCCCTTGGGGAGTGACTGCATTGCAACCATCTCCTTCCACCTCTTGCGAGGCCAAATTTATTCATTCTTTCTTCAACACAGAGTTGGGGAAATATTAGTATTGGCGGAATTAAGACTCTGGGTCATTTTACCCAGTTAACAGTGGATAGGTCATTCTAAAATACCTGAGAGACATAAGTAGCATGGAAATGGACACTCTACCCCCTTCCACTGGAAGACTGTGGGAATAATTCTTTATATTTGTCCTGGGGGAAACCAGACCCCTGGTCTGACATTCACTTAATTTTTCTTCATGGTAAAAACTTTTGACTTCTCCTATTAGTGGAATTAGGAAAAACAGCCCTGGCCTGGAAATCAGAAGGCCTGGCTTCTCACCCTGGCTGCATGCCCAAGACCTGGTTCTTTCCGTGGGACCACACCACTTGCACACCTGCCTGTCACTTGCTACCAGGAGATGGGTTCATTTGGGTGGCATGTTTTCTTTGAAGGCCACCCCGAAGTTCCGGCTAAGGCTCATGCTTTCTTCTTAGAATTATTGGCAGCAAGGAGACCTACCTCTGAAATACATGGTGTATGTGTAGAAAGGTGTCAAAATGGAATGTGGAGGGTCTAGGGGCTGAGTGTTCTCCCACCTCATCCGCATGTGGCCAGGAAGGCCCTGTAAGTCCCTGTGTTTCTTTGTCCATAAAATGGAAATAATAATGCAGATAACCCTTATCCAAGGATTTCTACCAGGGCTCTTCTGAGAATTACATGGGATTAGAAATATGCCTATATTATAGAAGCAAAATGACTTGGAGAAACAGATGGTTGTCAGAACATCTATGTATGTTGCCAAGAGAACAGTCCAGGCAGGAAAACTGGTGTCTGATTCTAGATTATCCACTGTCCATGGAATCTTAGGGAAGTCCCAAGATCTCTCTGGGCCTCATTTTCCTCATCTGTCAAATGGGGATTTAAATAATTACCCTAGGTCTCACACACGATTGCAGTGAAGATCTGGAATAATATGAACGAATGAGCACTGACAAGTATACAACAGCATACTCAAGAAAAAGTTCACCACTTTTTAGCAAGTCTATTTGAATTGAAGTCCATTCAGTCCATTGAAGAAACCCACCCTCCTAAGAGGGACTCCAAGAAGGAGGGATTATATGTAAATCACTCAGTTCTGTACCTGCATTATCTCTAGAAGATGTGTCAATTCAACACAAGAAACACTAGACGGAGAATTAAAGTTGGAAGGTGGACATTTACAAGGAAAACTTACACACAGCCAGTTGCTTGGACTAGCATGTATCTTAGCCGTATTATATCCAATTCAAATAAAACAACATTTTTCAAGGGCACAGTGTCACTTCTTCAGATTGTTGGATAGAAATGATCCATGTTTAAGAAGCTATAAAACAGCAACCATATACCATAACTCTAAAATAAAAAACGAGCTTTGCAGATTTGTTAGAAATTGTACACTATATTGGAAGTGTGGAGAAAAGATGGTGCTAACATGATTATAAAGCAGAAAATAGCACTAACTGTAGGTGCCACATTCTCGCAGGAAAGGGAAATCCCTGAGGCCTGGAGAGGGAGCTTTCCCTGTAGGCTGGAGGTTATGGGTGTCCCAGGGCACCTAGCACCTAAGCTGGTCCTGAACCATGAATATAATTTTAAAAGCAGAGGTTTTCCAAGATGACATGGTGAGTTTGGGTAAGGAGGTAAGCAGAAGGGAACAGCAGATTTGATGACAAAATGGACTAATCCCTGAGCTTGCATTTACAAAAGACTTACTGCCCCAAGACCAAAGAAGAAAAGGTAAGCAAAACTCCCACTTGGGTTATATTTAATAAATAAGACATATAGAAATTCAGCTTCTCTGAATTCATTCAGGATGATAACTGGTGGTTCCTGATGAATACTGGTTCATCAATGGCCATGAAGGCTTCCCTGTTGGCTCAGAGGTTAAAGCATCTGCTTGCAGTGTGGGAGACCTAGGTTCGATCCCTGGGTTGGGAAGATCCTCTGGAGAAGGAAATGGCAACCCACTCCAGTACTCTTGCCTGGAAAATTCCATGGACTGAGGAGCCTGGTGGGCTACAGTCCACGGGGTCGCAAAGAGTCAGACACGACTGAGCGACTTCACCTCCTCCTCCAATGGCCATGAACCAGTGATGAGTGGTGGTCCTTGATGAGCTCCCCAATTTGTCTCTGACTGTTGGTTCTTGATTTGGAGGGAAAGATAGATATCTGTTGCTTTCATGGGAGGAATCTATGCTCTTTTCCCATAAGCACTGATGCTACCCTCTCACAGGTGCCTGATGAGAGATGGATGCATCACTGAACAGGGACAAGAGAAAAAGTCCAGTGACCAAAGGCAAAATTTACTATTTTGCACATGTGGAGAAACACTGGCCCTCCAAATGTAATGGAGGACAAGGAAAACAAGGACAAAAATGTTAGAGTTCTCAGTTTTTTGACATGAAAGGATGTTCACCATATATCATTAAAAATTATCTTATAAAACAAAGATGTATGTTTCTATTTTTTGCAAAAAAGAAAAACGCTTATGGGATGAATAAATAAAGTTGCATTCTAAAGAATAAATCCATCGGATCAGGAGTCTGCGGAAAGCCCACACTCTTATTAAGAGCCTGCCTATGATGACAAGCTAGCCAGGGCTAGGCACTACCAGCCGCTGTGCAGTGTGGCTTGAGAGACACGGACCTAGCCGAGCAGAAGCATGCTGGAGGACTTGGAGAGGACCAGGTAGCACTGGGAAAGCCTGGAGGGGAGGAAGGAAACCTAGCCAACACGCTCTTCCCTCTTGTCAAATTTCTGTGATATGAGCAGCCAGGAGCTCGCGAATACAGTCTAGAGCTGATAGTCTGCCACGGTCACCCACCCCTCAGTGCCCAGGGCAGGGCTTTGCAAGGAGCCTGGATAATCAGTGTGAGGTGACAACTTACTCAATAAGGTGAAGGAAATAGGAAGTATGATGCTGGGGAAAGGAAGAAACAAACTGCCTTGGGGAGGGCTCTTGGCCCTTGTGGTTCTTGTCCCTCCAATAGAATCTCTTTTGTTACGTCACTTGACCTTGGAAGACAATATAATGCTGGCAAACGAGCCCATATAACCCTGGTTTACGCTGTCTTTAAAGAGGGAAATGGAAACTGCACACAAGCGTCACTGCTGAATATCATTCCCCCAGCAAGATAATGCTCATTTGAGTATTTGTTCTTAGTCACTATTTGTTTTTATTCTGAGCAGTCATTAACCTCCTACTATGTCTCCATCTTTTATAATAAAAATAACAGTGTTAAAAGGGATAACAATACTCCCCTCCCTGCGCCCTCCCCATGCAGAGTTGTGCAAGGCAAGAGAGGAATAAAAATGACAGACGCCCCTGTGCAAAATGATAAAGCCACAGGGGCAGGCGGGACCTGGTGATGGTTTAAAAGAAGCTTCTGGAGTAGCTTTCTGGAAATCATTATGAAACCCTCCTCCAGAGAAAGTAGGTAGAAGAATGAAGGGGGATTAGCTATCAAGTCGCCCTGAATAGTCAGTCCCTGATTAGACACTCACTCAAGGTACACAGACTTTTGCAACCCAGGGAGTCAGCTGGGGACATGGATCCTCGCCCCGAGGTCTGACTCTGTGTTGGAAAATAGCCCGTGTGACCCAGGGGAAGCAGAGCCTGGGGGGATCACCAGCTTTAGTTTCTCTGCCACGCCCCCAACACCCACGCCCTGACATTTGATCCCAG
This sequence comes from Aepyceros melampus, assembly GCA_006408695.1. NCBI lineage: Eukaryota > Metazoa > Chordata > Mammalia > Artiodactyla > Bovidae > Aepyceros > Aepyceros melampus. Next base: position 194,244 of record SJXQ01000596.1, read on the forward strand.
ATTTGTCTTTGTGAATCAACTTCAATGTGATCCACCCGCTGTTCCCTGCAAAGGCCTGGATTGCATTTCCCGGCATTTTAATCTTCCCAGGACAGGGTTCTGCGGACCCCAGGGAGAGCCTAGTAGAAGGTGTCTGTGGGATCTGATGGCATAAAAACAAGACCTCTGTCACCAAATGTCCGCTGCATTCACCTTGAACCTCCAAATCCAACATCAGGGGCACGAGTTGGGATTGAGTCCCTTACATTAGCCAGTCAGTCCCTTCCACGCCCTTCCCAGAGGCTCTCATTTGTCACCACGGCTGATTTTCTAACCCATCTTCTCCCTCTCCTCTGGAGATGTGCTCCATCAACTTTTCTCATTTACCTCTTCGAAATAAATTTTTACCTCCCCTGAACTATATCCTTCTCAATATGGACGAGATAAACATGGGCTTGAGTCCTGACTTCAACACTTAGTGGCTAAGGGGCTGCAGACGGATCCTTAACCTACTCAAGCCGTGGTTTATTTCCCCATGTGTTCAGTGACCCTTCACAAGCTGATGTGTGAGAGTAAGTGAGAGCATGCAATAGATGGTATGTAATAATGAATAAAATTGTATTATTGATATAGTTAGCCAAAAAGGATTATTTGCTGCCTTTCCTTGAATGTAAAAGCCCAACTGCGTATGTCCATGCCTTTGTCTCCACTATCCCTTTCTCATAGGCCTTCTTCTATGATGAATATAAAAACCTCAGTCATTTTTAAGTGTCATCTCTAGTGCATATAACTTGCTCTGATTCTCCATACAGACACGCCTGCTTCCGAGCAGGACACTGCCTACTGTTCTTGTGGGGCTGACACTTCTCTACCTTGCACCTGCTACTAAAGAATTTGAAAGCCTGGGAATATGCAGCGTCCAGCCCTGATATGTTTTCTTGAGTTGCCTTATCTTAAAGTTTTCTGATATTGGCATTTGGGGTTGAAAAGAGGTTTACTTTGATCTGATGCAAACCAAGAGGATGTGCATGGGGTTTAACGTCATAGTACATTCAAACTCTGGGAAATAATGAGACCAAGGTTACGGAAAGGGCACGGACTTCCTGAGTGGAGGGTGGATGAGGACCATAGTGTAAAAAGAAAAGTATGGCTTTTCCTCCTCTGACACAGGAAGATGGATGGGACAGGTGTCAGTCTGGCCAACCTCTCACTGCCTTCTGTTCACCCCATGCTCATTCCTCAACACCAGATGGTCCCCTCCACCTAACAAATTCTCATCTCCATCTCTGAGGGACCTTCCTAGGGACTGGGAAACATTCCTTCACCCCCTTACTCCTTTCATTTTCAACTCACAGGTGAGCTCATAGTTTGAACCTCCACCCTTAGTTTCGGAGGCTGTCTCGTAGAGTTCTCTCTCTGAAGTGTGAGCCCTCCGGGACAGCCACCTTGTCTTTGTCTCTTTCACTTGGCTTCTGGCCAGCCAAGGGTAGATCTTTAGGAAGTGCTTATTCCAACACTGAGCACTGAGAGCCCCTCTTACAAAAGGAGGTTTTGCTCAAAATGGAGAGACTTTTCAATCTAACGAGAGTCTGAGAAGTTCACAGTGAACAAGTAAAGGAAAAGTTGTAAGATCTATTTTATTGATTTATTTCGTGGACTAAAAAGGCTTAGACTTTGAGTCATTTGAATCCAAAAATTTTTGTTGTTTATAAAATTTTAAATAAGTTTAATCCTTTGAACTGTCTCATATGTAGTAGCAATAGTGGAAATCTGGTATTTCTTGGATAAGGTTAGGAGCAAGGAAAACCCACAAGCCAGGGTGGACCTACAAATTGCTGCATGGTTAGTGGGTTTACTAACTGGCAGCCTGGAGGCAATCTATTTTATTAAGAGATTGAAAAATAGTTTAAAAAACCAGCATGTGAAGATTTCAATCAGAAATAGATGGGCACTTTTTAAACTGCAATTGGTTTCTAAAGAATGGGCAAGATAAGAATTGATAGAGGTGAATAGCTATCAAAATGTAGGGTGGAAAAAAAAGGAGCAAATTGCCACCTACTTGAAGTGAATAGCTCTTGTAATGTAATGGGTTTTAAACTTTAAAATTGTTTTGTACTATGACATACATAACAGTGAAATTCTGGATTGAGAGTGTTTATTGGTTTTTTCCGATGGAAGATTGCCTGTTTGGTATTTGAATAATAATCTCCATATAAAAATATGGTAATGTAATTATGCTAACTAGTATTTTCTATAATTCAAGACTGTGTTTATAATAATATATCATATTTTGCAGTCAGGTAGGAATCCATTTGTCCCCTCCACCTGGGCCCAGAGATAGGAAGAGGAACTTTAATATATAGATCTCTGCAATCTGGTCCTCTCTGGAGTTAGCGTTTCCTGGAAGGTGATACAATAAATCTTACCAGAAATACCTTCATTTACCACATGCCGCCAAGCAGAGATGAAGCTGATTCTCTGAAATTTTTCAGATAAACTTGCTTTGACCAAACACACAGATGGAAACAAGCTAGTGTGAGGAATTAGCCAAGCTCAAAAACGAAGGAAGTAGGGAGTGTTTTAATTTACTTTGGAGAAAACAAATAGACTAGATCAATTACATCTGTTATTACACAGTGCATTATTGAGAAATTTATATGCGAAAAATGAGTATGTCAACAGCTTGTATTATTATTTTATCCACATAAGAAAAAAACAAACTGTGAAGTATATGAGTCTGTACTTGATGGAGTCCTCTTTTAGGCTGGTGTTTTACTAAGACAATTTTGACAAAACTAGTCCATTGTTCTTATCTCTTTTTATTGAGAGTGTGAGTGCTCAGTTGCATCTGACTCTTTGTGACACTGTGGACTGTAGCCTGCCAGGCTCCTCTGTCCATAGGACTGTCCAGGCAAAAATACTGGAGTAATAACCATTTCCTCCTCCAGAGGGGATCTTCCTGATCAAGGGACTGAACCCAGGTCTCCTGCATCACAGGTGGATTCTTTACCACCATGCCCCCTGGGAAGCCTTCTTTATACTGAGAATAGGAGCAATACTGGAGCCCCAGGACTATCCTAAGTGAGAATTTGCCTTTGACTGGGAGAGTGAACTCTGCAAATATCAGTTCATGGAGTAGTAGCAATCCATTGTGTGGTGCCTAGTGGCTTGCCCCAATATTCTATATCAACTCTGCTCAGGTCAACAGCCTTAGTAACTAGGATGAGGATGCAGAGAGCTACAGTTTCAGTGAAAGTGGTAAATATATCGAGAGGTGTGTTGCCATCCCAACTGGTCTCCATGACTAGTACAGTGGGCCAGATTTACCTATTAAAATTTAAAAGGCTAAATATAAATTACTCTGTATAGGTTTCTCAAAAACTCACAACCAAAAAAGCACATCAAAGGGAAAATAGCAGCATATGATGCACCAAAGAAGCTTAAAAGGCATTCAGTTCAGTTCAGTCCAGTCACGCAGTCATGTCCGACTCTTTGCAACCCCATGAACTGCAGCACGCCAGGCCTCCCTGTCCATCACCAACTCCTGGAGTTCACCTAAAATCAGTCCATTGAGTCAGTGATGCCATCCAACCATCTCATCCTCTGTCGTCCCCTTCTCCTCCTGCCCTCAGTCTTTCCCAGCATCAAGGTCTTTTCCAATGAATCAGTTCTTCGCATCAGGTGGTCAAAGTATTGGAGTTTCAGCTTCAACATTAGTCTTTCCAATGAACACTCAGGACTGATCTCCTTTAGGATGGACTGGTTGAATCTCTTTGCAGTCCAAGGGACTCTCAAGAGTCTTCTCCAACACCATAGTTCAAAAGCATCAATTCATCTGCACTCAGCTTTCTTTATAGTCCAAATCTCACATCCATACAAGACTACTGGAAAAACCATAGCTTTGACTAGACAGAACTTTGTTGACAAAGTAATGTCTCTGCTTTTTAATATGCTGTCTAGGTTGGTCATAACTTTCCTTCCAAGGAGTAGGTATCTTTTAATTCCGTGGCTGCAATCACCACCTGCAGTGATTTTTGGAGCCCAAAAGAATAAAGTCAGCCATTGTTTCCACTGTTTCCCCATCTATTTGCCATGAAGTGATGGGACTGGATGCCATGATCTTAGTTTTCTGAATGTTGAGCTTTAAGTCAACTTTTTCACTCTCCTCTTTCACTTTCATCAAGAGGCTCTTTAGTTCTTCTTCACTTTCTGCCATAAGGGTGGTATCATCTGCATATCTGAGGTTATTGATATTTCTCCCAGCAAACTTGATTCCAGCTTGTGCTTCTTCCAGCCCAGTATTACTCATGATATACTCTGCATAAATAAGTTAAATAAGCAGGGTAACAATATACAGCCTTGACAAACTCCTTTTCCTATTTGGCATTGAAGCTCTATTAATAGAAATACCATGCCCAGAGAAAGGGAGGTGATTGCCCCTCTGAACATAATACACTTAGAGTTTTGTGTTACAGTCTAGGGCACCATCTTTTAATAAAGAATTTAATAAGTTGAAATCAAATGCCAAGAATGGTGAAGGAGAAATTGTTGAAAGAAAGAAGACTATTAATTTTGGAAAAAAGCAGTTGTTTGAGCAATCAGATAAATGAGAAAATAGATTTATTTCAGGTGTCTCCAGAGAGTAGGTAGGACTTCCCTGGTGGCTGAGATGATAAACAATCTGCCTGCAATGCAGGAGACCTGAGTTCGATCCCTGGGTCAGGAAGATCCCTTGGAGGAGGAAATGGCAACCCACTGCAGCATTCTTGCCTGGAAAATCCCACGGATAGAGGAGCTTAGCAGGCTACAGTCCATGGAGTCGCTAAGAGTCAGACATGACTGAGGGACTGACACTTTCACTTCCAGAGAGTAGATATAGTTCCTAAGGCAGCGTGGATCTGCCTAGACCAGCTTCTCTGTCATCTAATGACCCTCCAGCCCTTTGTATCTGGTTGTACTGGTCCTGACAATATGTCTATAGAGGAAATAGCAAGGGACAGCAACCATGGTGAGTGATGGGAAAGAGGAGAATTGGGGGGGGAAATCAAATAATGGTATAGGTCAATCTTTATGGGAATTGAGACAAAACTTTTTCACACATTCTTCATGCCCTTTCCTTCCATCACTCTTTTCTTCTCGCTCCTCTTCTTAGAATTTCCTCCTACAAATTTTAATTTATGTATAGGAGTCTCAAATATAACAAACTGAGCAGAAGTATGTTGATTCAAACCTCTTGCAGCATCCTGGTTACCTTTCTATTCAATCACAGTGACAGGTGATTTGAGGTAATGATAAATCCATGCATTTAAAGCCTTGATTGCCTGAATAAATAGGTTGGATAGCTTCAATAATTGGATAATTAAAGCAAAAATGGAGATGCCAGTGGGGCCAGAAGCTGAGAAAATGAGAGTGGCTGGAGATTTCATCTTGGAAAAGTCGAAACCCAAAGCTATAATAGAAGAGCAGGTAAAATCAAAAGGCATATTCATTCACAGAAAAAAAAAAAAAGATGCAAGAGAGGAGGGGCTTGATTTAAACCAGAAATGCAAATGGTATGGAAAGATACACTTGAACTTCTTTGCATATTTTCTCCCAAAGAAAGTTGATCCTTTCTCAGGTCAAGATTCCAGAGTGAGCCAGGGAGGAGACCACAGAAGGTGGAGTCCTCTTGAATAAGTGCTTCCCAATACCAGGCCACTCCTGCCCTCTCCGTGTTTGGGCTCACACAAGCACACACATGCACGCGCACACACACACACATACACACCCCTCTTCTTTGCCCACTGTCTTCTTTTCCATTTCCCACACATTCTTACTACCCTTTAAGTATGGTCCTTGAGAGCTGTAGTTAGACTCCAGTCTGTAAAAAAAGAAAAGCCACCAGAGAGGGCACCCACTAAGACGAAGTTGATACCAGCAGACCCTAAAGGAGCAGAAAGGAAAGCAAGGCCAAAGGGTTGGCTTCGTGTTGTTTCCAGGCAGTGAAAACGTGTCTCACAGGGACAGACGTATTCATCCAGGACCCCAGTGCCAGGCAGGAAAGGTAAGTGGTTTCCTCCTCCTGCTGAGAGTCAGGTGTGCTTGCCCAAGGAGCCAGGCAAGCCCACCATCACCCACCAGAATGCTGAGAGGGTCCCCACCCCATTCAAGGCTCTCTGGGAGCTCTCGCCTCTGCTCCAGCCCTTAGCCACCCCATCTCACGTGGCCCTTGTGTGTCTTTTCCCTGGGCACGCCAGCTTGCACTAGTAGTAGTGTTAGTTGCTCAGTCGAGTCCGACTCTTTGCGACCCCCTAGACTGCAGCCCACCAGGCTCCTCTGTCCATGGGATTCTCCAGGAAAGAATACTGGAGTGGATTGCCATTCCCTTCACCAGAGCGTCTTCCCGACCCAGGGATCAAACCCAGGTCTCCCGCATTGCAAGCAGATTCTTTACTGTCTGTGCTGCTGCAGGTGACCAGATGCTCACCACCCTGCCATCTTCGCCAGCTGCAGCCTTGGGGTTGCCTCTGTGTGCCAAGTGCTCACTATTCACCAGCGTTCTGTCCTAAGCACATCATCTATAGTTCATCCCTCAATATCCCCCATTGTTTCCCATTTTATTGATGAGGAGTTTGAGACTTGATAAGGATATTAACCTCTTAGCAGATAAGGAGTTCTTCCAGAAGGAGAATTCACACTCATGCTTTTAATGTATGTGTTCTCTACTGCCTGCCAGTGGCCTGGGAATCTCAGGTTATAAATACCTTCACACTTGTGACCTCTTATAGCTCTTCTATTTTCAGTCATACATCCAACAAAGCATTTAGTAGGCTCTTACTGTATATATGAGAAACTCTGCTGGGCACTGAAACTACAAGTGAATGGTGTCCTCAGGACATGATGAGACAAAAATAAAGACTAATTATGCATGTGTACTAAATCGCTTCAGTCATGCCTGACTCTGCAACCCTATGGCCTGTAGCCCTCCAGGCTCCTCTGTCCATGGGGTTCTCCAGGCAAGAATACTGGAGTGGGTTGCCATTTTCTCCTCCAAGGGATCTTCCGACCCAGGGATTGAACCCCCATTCTTACACCTCCTGCATTGGCAGGCGGGTTCTTTACCACTAGTACTACCTGGGAAGCCTGAAAGAGTAAGTATAACATATAGTAAGCCCTCTGCCTGGGGTAGATTCTTGATGCATATTTGATTAAATAGAATCACTTGAATTAAACTCCAAAATCATCCCTCTGAGAGTAGGCAGCAAATCAGCATTTCTGTGGATGACTGACACGGCAGGTCAAGGAGAATGGGGGCAGTAAGTAGGGTGGGGTGGGGGTCCCTTCTATTACTACTATTATTATACTGCTACTACTTCTATTACTTCTATTACCACAAGCCTGCCTAAAACACACCAAGAAATATTCTTGACCCTGCAGCCAAGAGAATGTACTTCCTGCTATCTGTATCTGCACAGAAAAACTAGCTTGACCAAGTTCAGCTGCAAGTCTAAAAAAAGGCTCCGTATGTATGTGCGTGTGTGTTCATGCATGTGTGTGTGCTGAGATAGAGTTTTGTATAAGACCTAGCTGGTTTAAGATGATTTATAATAGTCAAAGCAACTGTTTAAAGCAAACCCACCCTGCTGGAGGCTAAACAATACCATTTCCACTCAACAAGCTATTGACGGGATCCCTCAGATTAGAAACTAAGAGTAAAAATACCTTAGTGATCTAGCCAGCAAGTTAAACTAAAGGTTCATATCTGTCATATGATAGAAAATAGGGCAGGAAGACAAGCTTCTGATGCCTAGAAGGCAATCTAGAGCCACCAGTTACCTGGCTGAGAATTTGGCACGGAATTATGAGGGACACAGATGCTGTTCACTGTTACTATTATTGTTATTACCCGTACACCACACTGGGCACTTTCTGTACAACATCACCTTTAATTTTCCCAGTGACCCTGTGTAACCCCAGTGTTAGGTGGGCCCTCTCGCATCTCAAGATCCAGGGAAGACATTGAAGACCTGGCTTGAAATGGCAAAGGTGCCCAGTTCCCTTGACCAGTTCCACCATGTCATTAACTTGGATTAGAATAAGGGATTGGATGTTTAGCAAAATGTTCAGTAAAAGAAACCGAACTGAAGAAACTACGAATTTTTCATGCTATCTGTATTTTCCGTAATTTGTAGGGGGAGGGATTCTATTTGATAAAATGTCAGTGAGCAACACTTCCTGGAGCATCTAGAGTGTACTTCACACCGTGCTGGGATGCAGTGATGAACATAGTCAACCTGGTTCTGACGCCTCTGGTGCTTAGAAAAAGAGATGCTAATGAAATCACTCCACAGAATCAGCTAAATCGTTATAGGGTGGTCTCAACTCCTCAGTGCTAAGGAGAAACACAGAAAAGAGTTGTTTCTGCTCTTGGTGTAGAAGATGGCAGTATATCCGCACTAGCAAGTGTCGGGGTGGGCGAGCCATGGGGACTCACAGGATGCAAGACACTGTGAGAGCAGAGTCCACTCCAGCAAAAGCAGCGGCAGCTGCTCGCCTCGACCTGGCCAGTCTCCCCCAGGCCCTGCCGGGTGCAGAGAGGGCCTTGGAGACTCTGTGCTTTGTTCTCCAAAGCCAGACAGCTCCCTTACAAGGGAGTAATTCAGCTTTGCAAGGCTAGCTTCAGTGCCCAGCAACTGTTTAACTGAATGTTTCCCTTCTCAATGAATTGCTTTGGCATTATTTAAGCCCAGTCATAATATTGTGGTTCACAGGAAGCTAAAAAGTGACCTTTGTAAGTTGATCAAATCATAAAACTAATGAAAATAGATGGCTGGGGCTTCCAAAGGGGCCTGCAGACAGGCCTCCTCTAGGCGGCTCTGCCCAAGCTCCTTTTCAGGCAAACACTGCTTTTTAAAAATGTGTGTTTTCTTAAGTGTTTCTTTTCCTCCTGTCAGCCATTAATTCATGCCAGCCTGGACTAAATCCAGAGGTGTTGCTCTGTAGCTTTTGTTGACACTACGTACACTGAGTCCCGTATGGGCGTTTGTTCCCTAACGCTCTGCCCACCAGCTCCCTCCCATGTCTGGCCAAGTCAGTCAGTGAGCACTCACTCGAAGACCACAACAGCCAAGAAGCTGGGTTTCCTTTCACTCCTCACCAGCAGAGTTGCTCTAGCTTATTGGAAATAAAACGAGTTCTCTGGGTGCCAGACTACGTGGTCACATTAACAATTAAGTGGAAGGTAAACCTATAAACAGCAACCTACTCCAGTATTCTTGCCTGAAAAATCCCATGGCCGGAGGAGCCTGGTAGGCTACAGTCCATGGGGTCGCAAAGAGTCGGAGGTGACCGAGCGACTTCCCTTCACTAACCCTACACAATATTGTAGGCAGGAAAGATCGAAGGCAGGAGGAAAAGGGGACAACAGAGGATGAGATGGTTGGATGGCATCACCAACTTGATGGACACGAGTTTAAGCAAACTCTGGGAGTTAGTGATGGACAAGGAGGCCTGGCATGCTGCAGTCCATGGGGTCACAAAGAGTCAGACACGACTGAGAGACTGGACTGAGCTGAAATCTACAAAATGAAAGGGTCTGGATACCACAACTTTGAAAGTGCCTCCCAGTGTAGGAGGCAGAAGGCTATGAGTGTTGTCTTTCAGTGTCTGGCACTCTATCATTTCCTAGCTGTGCAACAACGGGCAAGGGAGCCTCTGACACCTCCAAGTTGACATCTGTAAATAAGGAAAGTAATGGTGGCTACCCCAAAGGTGAAGCCCTGGGATCTCTCCAGGATACCGAGGCATCGTGTGCAGTGAAGGACAGCAGTGTTGTCATTGCTGCTTAGAGTCCTAGAGGGGAATCTGCCACAAGACAAGCACAATCAACACATTGAGTCCTTAGGTATCAGGCTGGCCTTGCCCTGGGACTCAGATGTTGCTTCCTGCTTCATCTGGGAGGAAAAAGGACTTCCTTTGTAGGAACATCAAGGCCACCTTGTAGGCACTACACTGTTTTGATCTGGTTTGGACTTACATCCCTGTTTCTGGTCTCCTGCATTGCCCAGCCACAGAGCTGAACTCTTGTATTGTAACCACCTGCCTTGCTCCCACCTGCTCTGAGGCCATCCTTCTGATGGACAACAGTGCCCTCTACTCTTCCACTCTGTCGACGTTCATCCTGTCAACGTTCTAACCTGCTGGGTTGGAAAAATAACTGGTCCCTTTATTCAAATATAGCTTTATATAATTTCTCAGCTTGGGAAATGCTTTTCCTTGTAGAGATTTCAAGGATAAGTCTGCAAGTAGCTTCCTGCTGAGAGGGGCACAAGATTCAAATGATTCAGACATGGAATCAAATTCAAGCTGGCAGCCATTTCATTGCCCTGGGCTCCCCCAGTCAAAACCTTGAAACAGGGATGCCATGAGGTGAGACCACCATGGACCTTGGCTCCAGGACAGAGGGTGGAGAAGGTTTCTGAGGGTGGGACCTGCTGGAGGCCTGGTAAGATGAGGAGCCTCTGGAGGAACCTGGTCTGTTTGGCTTTAGTAAAAGAGCCAAGTTCAACTTTCAGATGTGTGTATGTGTGTATGAAAGCTGCACGGAGGGATACCAGGAAGCGAGCGGGCCCTCTGACCACAGAGACCAGGAATGAGGGATCATTTTAATTTTAAACTTAACTTTCTGTCCCAATCCTGATGAATTTTGGAATTCATTCTCTCAGAAACAGTATGAAAGCTATACTGTATTTCAGGGCCTCAAATGCATCCCAGGGCTAAATAAAAATAAAATAAAATGAGAAGGTTGAAGTGAGAAAATTTACTTTTCTAACGCCAGCCCTAGGCACTTGATTTGGGGGTTCTGCTAAATGCTGAAAGAAGAGCAATGTGAACAAATAAGGGAAACACCTCAGAGCTCTGAGTGAATGGTGAGGGTGTGGGCTGGGATGGCCGGCTGCCCTGTCCCAGGCTGAGAGAAAAGGCCCATCACAGCTGGCTTTTCATGGCCTTTTCTATCTTTCATCAGCACAGACTCACAAATAAAGGCAGCAGAGCATGTAGGGCTAAGCTTAAATCCTGGCTCTGTCCCTCGCCAACTGTGCAGTCTTAGGCAAGTTATTTCACCTCTCTGAGCCTCAGTTTCCTTGTCCATGAAATAAAGAAAATAGTGCTCAAAGGTCTGTGTTAGTTTGCTAGGTCTGCCATAACAAAGTGTCATAGACAAGGTGGCTTAAACAGATAATTGATTATCTTAGAATAAACCAGAGGCTAGAAGTCTGAGAGCAAGAGGTCAGAAGGCTTGGTTCCTTCTGAGTGAAGAGAACTCTGTGCCAGGCCTCTCCCCTGGCTCCTGGGGCTTAGCTGGCAGCTTCGGCAGAGCTTCGCACGTGGAGGCATTGTCTCCATGTCTTTGTGTGGCATTATCCCTGTCTGTATGTCTCCCTGTCCAAATTTCCTCTTTGATAAAGACAATAGACACATTGGACTGGGGGTCCATCCTATTTCACTGTGATCTGATCTTAACTAACTTCATCTACAAAGACCCTGTTTCCAAATAAATCACTTTCTGAGGTATCTGGGGTTAGGACTTTAGCCTATGAATTTGAGGGGAAACAATTCAACCCATAACAGGCTTGTTGTAAGAATTAAGAAGTTAGATCTGCATTAAAAGTACTTAACATAATCTCCATTAAAAGTAAATGTTCCAGTTTGCATTCCCACCAACAGTGTAAGAGGGTCCCCTTTTCTCCACACCCTCTCCGCATTTATTGTTTGTTAACTTTTGGATGATGGCCATTCTGACCAATGTGAGATGATACCTCGTTGTGGTTTTAATTTGCATTTCTCTAGTAATGAGTGATGTTTGAGCATCTTTTCATGTGTTTATTAGCCATCTGTATGTCTTCTTTGGAGAAATGTCTGTTTAGGTCTTTTGCCCACTGTTTGATTGGGTTGTTCATTTTTCTGGTATTGAGCTGCATGAGTTGCTTGAGTATTTTGGAGATTAATTATTTGTCAGTTGTTTCATTTGCTAGTATTTTCTCCCATTCTGAAGACTGTCTTTTCACCTTGCTTATAGTTTACTTTGTGTGCAAAAGCTTTTAAGTTTAATTAGGTCCCACTTGTTTATTTTTGTTTTTATTTCCATTACTCTGGAATGTGGGTCATAGAGGATTTTGCTGTGATTTATGTCAGAGAGTGTTCTGCCTGTGTTTTCCTCAGATAACAGGGTGGAGATTTCTTTAAAAAACTGGGAATAGAACCACCATATGACCCAACAATCCCACATGCTGGACATATACGCTGAAGAAACCAGAATGGAAAGAGACACATGAACCCCAATGTTTACTGCAGCACTATTTACAATAGTTTGGACATGGAAGCAACCTAGATGTCCATCAGCGGGTAAATTGATAAGGAAGTTGCAGTACATATGCACAATGGAATATTACTCAGCTATAAAAAGGAACACATTTGAGTTAGTTCTAATGAGGTGATGACCCTGGAGCCTATTACAGAGTGAAGTAAGTCAGAGAAAAACAAATACTATGTATTAATGCATATATTCGGGATTTACAAACAGGGTGCCAAGGATCATACTTATAGGACAGCAAAGGAGACACAGATGCAAAGAACAGACTTTTAGACTCAGCAGGAGAAGGCAAGAGTGGGATGATTCAAGAGAATAGCATTGACACATGTACTTTACCATATGTAAAACAGATGGCCCGTGCAAGTTTGATGCGTGAAGCAGGGCACCCAAAGCTGATGCTCTGGGACAACCAGAGGGACAGAGTGGGGAGGGAGCTGCAAGGGGGGTTCAAGATTGGGGGGACACATGTATACCTGTAGCAGATTCATGCTGATGTATGGCAAAAACCATCACAATATTGTAAAGTAATTATCCTCCAATTAAAACAAATAGGTTTTTTAAAAGCAAGTGTTCAATAAAAGAAGTTATTGCTATTTCTATCTTTGGCTAAACCTTCATTTACTTAAGATTTGTCTTTAGCTGGGCCAGATGCCTGGGAAAATATCAGCTTCCATATTTATCGACTATGTCATCTAATTTACCCAGGACATGTGTGTGTACAAGAGAGAGGGTGCTGGGCTTGTGGCGATTTCTATGCTAAGTCTACACAACGTCCAGTCATGGGCCAGTCCTATGGCAAAGGTATGGTTACGTATGTGTATGTTGTGAAAACTACACAGGAAAATCCCTTTGCTCCAAAATCGAACCCCCATGAAAATTAACTGCAAGAGACACTCAAGATTAGCTGCCAGTCACCCAGAGCTCATTTTGTTTCAAACACAGGACAAGGGAAGGAGGAAGAAGACTTCATTCCAGGGCCTGAGCCCTGTGCAGGGAAAGCAGGCTGGGTTAGCAGTACATAACTCCTGGGAACATGCTTAAGGGTGGGTCACCTGGAAAGGCAAAGGGACACAGAGCGAGGAAATGATGGCACAATAGAGTGACTGTCACCAGCTCTGCCAAAAACCCGGAGGACTGGGCTCCCCTCTGCAACCATCAAGGATCAACCCTAAGGCAGGTGTGTGCTCCTGAGGCCTGTCCTGGGCCCTCCATGCCCTCCATGCCCTCCAGCCTCCTGGCCATAAGAAGAGGTGAGAGTCCAGGACTGGGAATCCAAGCGGCAGGCTGAGATGCTGCCACCTCCTCTGCATTAGCCTTGCTGTGTGAGCCTAGACAAGATTCTCTCCCTCTCTGGGTCTAGGTGGCCTTGTCTGTAAAATGAGCGGCTGGGTTACCTTCTCACCACAGAGTCCAGCGTCCTTTGATTTCTGATCTGGCTCAGGCCAAGCCCCCGAGTCAGTTAGAAAGAAACCTGCTGAAGTGTGAGCATCATGAGGGATAAGGCCGTCTTCAGCCTAGGCTGCATTCTGGCCAGACTGCTGCTGTGCTGAGGTTGGGTCTCTGGATCAGGCTTTGGAAGGAAGAAAAAAAAGAAGGAGCGATCATCTGCCTGCATTAAAAAAGAAAGAGCAAAGTGCCATCTGATGAAAAGCGGCTCCGGCTTGCCCATGCCCATCTTTGAAGCGTGGAAAGGCACTTTCCCTGAATAGTGTGAGTGAATGTGATGAATGAGGCTATTTGATTAAGCAGGATGAAACTGGTGAGCCAGGCTCTCTGTGTTTTATTTTGCCTAATGGCTTGTAATCAGAAATCACGCCGTCATCTTTTCCTAAGTGGGAGCCAGCGGCGAGGCTTATAAGTAGTTCTGCCTCTGCAGCTCTTTTGAAGACTACACTTCTCTCCTGGAGCCAACAGGAGATTATGAACATGGAGGGGTCTCTGATGAAGTCTCCAACAACACCAGAGTAATTGGATCACTTTGTCAATTCTGTTAACAGTCCATTGGTTCAATTTCCTTTTGTAAATCTAGATTCGATAGCCGATACCTAGTACGGTGGCTGGTGTCAAGTTGCACACTTCAAAAATATTTATTAAATGAATTAATCAGTGAAGGAATGGAACAATGAGGGAATGCATGAATAATGGATGGAAACCTCATAGGTAAGGGGAAAATAGGTACAGATGAGTTGTTAGCGCTTTGTGTCAAATAGAGGTAGTTTTTGGTAGGACAGGAGAGACGTTTGTGATGTAGGAGCCAACAGTTTATCCCTTAGGGTAAATACAAAGATGCCTACTCTTTCCCTCACTTCCTGTGTAAACTGAGGACAGTTGTTTGGCCTATTTGTACTTCGATTTTTTCATCTCTACAATGAGGATAATAATAATACCTACCTAGCTCAAAAGAAAGGTGGGAAGATGGAATGACAGGGTATATCTGAGTGCTGATCGCACTGTTGGCCCAGTGGGCTCTGGATCAGATGGGGAGATAAGAACTGGCCCCAGGCCTGAGCTGCAGAAGCACAAGGCAGCTGCCTTTATAGCTGATTTCAAAGGACAGATAAAGCCTCTCCCACATAGCATCCCACTGACCTATCGTTTGCTTAAAATTTCTACTCTTAGAATTCTCTTTGGGCTAAAGCAAGGTCCAGAGAAGTTACATGAGAAGGTCAGCCCCCCAAGTTACTTTTCAAATTTGAATCTGCCTTCAAAAGACAGGGCGCTGTACACAGTCAGCAAAGCCTTGGCTTGGGAGGCACTCTATTCAAATCTAGGCTGTGTTATTTACTAGCTGCGTGACCTTGGGCAAATTACTTAGCTTCTCTGAATCTCGGATTTCTCAATTGTAAATGGCTAATGACATTTACTTCCCGATTACCATGGAGATAATATGAGACTATGTACATCAAACTCTCCCTCTGTCACTCATTCTCAGTTAAAGGGGAGTGACTACAATACAATTTTTCTCTCATTGAAGATGTTCATAAGAACACTATTATGGACTGAATACGTTGTCACTGAAAATTTTATACAATGAACCCCAGTGTGCTGGTAATAGGAGGTAGGGTCACTGGGAGGTGATTAGGTGCAGATGAGGTCACTATGGTTAGGCCCCCAAAGTGGGGTTAACCTCACATAAGGAAAAGAGACCAGAATTCTCTCTTTCTCCATCATGTGAGGATGTAGTAAGAAGGTGGCCGACTACAAGCCCAGGAGGAGAATTCTCACCAAAAACCCAACTGTGCTAGCACCTGGATCTCAGATTTTGATCCTCTAGAGCTGTATGAAATAAAGATCTGTTGTTCAAGCCACCTAGTCTGTGGCATTTTGTTTCAGCAGCCTAAGTTGACTCATACAAACAGGAAAGGGAATTCTCAAAGATTTCCAACGATACTTGGAGCGATAGCAGCAAGTTGCAGCTTCCAAAGTGACTACTTTGAAAGACATTCCTCATCTTCATATAATCCCTGCTGGAACACCAGAGGATCGGGGAAAGTCCACTGAAAAAGGTAATCTGGAAATGGGGGTCAGGGAGATGAATATGATGGGTGGGGGAACAGGGAGAGAGAAGGTCATTGCTGCTTCCTGGTGACTCTCACCACTCTCAGGAGTCCCTGGCTTCCTGTTTTCCCTGCCTCTCCCTCCCTATGCTGCCCCCATTCCTCACTCCCATCTTCTGCCAAAGGGAGCCAAGGACAAAGATTTCTCCTCCTCCTTCAGAAACTGCTGTGTTCAGTTCATTCATTTATCCCCATATTTTGTAGCTCAGGATGCTGGGAGCCCGCTCCCTGCTAGAGAATCTAAGGGCAAATGAATCCTAGTCTTTTGCTGATTTTCTAAATCAGCTTTCTGAACCTTGCCTTACCTCTGCCCCAGGACAGAACTGAGGACCCCACAAGGCCTGCCCACCCAGATATTCCGCCTTCACTTTTCCAGGGGATGGTGGGAGTCTAGGGGGTAGTGAAGAAAGAGAGACACACAAAACAACTACATGCAGGGCCATATTTGGGCTGCAGCAGAGAAAAGGGTTAAGTGGAGATTATCTTCTCACGTCTTATTGAGATCATTTTATGCCTCCAATCTCAAGGGAAGCAAGCAGTTTGCACATTTACCGTTTCCTATCAGTTGACCATCTGTAGGCACCACCTTTCACAAAGAGCTTATGCATTAACTGGTCACTTTATCATTGAAATATATTTGGAAAATCAAAATCCAGCTGTTATAAAGCTATAAACTGGAGACTTTATTACATATTGTTTATCATTATGTTAGTATTTGGAGATTCATAATGCAGGGACTTTGAGATCTATCTGTATTGCCAAAGAGGCCAAAGTTTATTTCCCTAATAATATGCAGATAGAGCCTTTATACCAGATAATGAATAATCACTTTAGATTAAAGGCTGAATTTTCTTTTACTGGTACAGGCAGTGCAGCCTTTTTGCATGCAGTTAATAATTAATTTAAAGAATTACCACTTCAGTGAGCCCTGCTTACATTATTATTAAGTGTAATTAAAGTATTTATTAGTCAAGTAATAAATGAGGGACAACCCTTAGCACCTTAAAAGTGTTGTAAAATAATCACCAACCGTGTTTATCTGCAAAGCAATACTGAGTGAGGCTCAAGTGTGTTGGTAGATGTTTGCGATCATTCGGTGCCTTGTCAGTGTACCTCAATGGTGGGTGCGGGCCTGGCACACCCACTTGCTTCTTGGCTTGGTTCAATCCATAACAACTGAGTGCCTTGGCTTTTTCTATTGCTGATCTGTGTTTGTTGATTTAAAACCAAAATAAATGGGATTTCTTGGTTTAAGCTAGCACTCTGAGGCTACCATGCTGCTTAAAGCTTAAAATGGGTATTCCAACATTGCCATCTTGGAATTTCTTGAAGGACAGCTGAAATCACTGCCTGTAATTAAGATAACTATACAATTCATTGTCCAGACCAGGACAATTTTCTTCAGAAATAAAAGAGGCTATTATTGATAACATATAAAATGAGAGCATTCCAGAGAAAGCAGAATGGAGCCTCCAAAAATTAACGTGACTTTTATCCATTCAGCTGGGTTACTCCTACCAGATTGTAAATATGAGAATCAGTTTCTACTCATGACTACCACTCTCCATACGAAGTTTTAGATAAAACCCTGGAGGCCCACCTTCTTTCAATTTTAGGCAAATTGGGGCTGTCCTTGGTCTCCTTTAGGAAACTTTTCCTGATCCCTCCAACCAGAAATGCCCACACCCTCCTCTAACTCCCACTATACTTCTTACACCTCTGCGTGAATCCACTGGCTGGCAATATCTTCATTTATGTATTTATTTAAAAATCTATTCCATGAAGAAACTGCAAACTCTTTGAGGAAAAAGACAGACTGTACTTGTAAAATTTAGTTCTTTCAACATTCTTCCCTTGGTGCCTCACTAAACATGGATATGTAGTAAACATTTACTAAACGGGTTTTATAGTTTGGAAGCCCCAACTCTTATTTTCCTAAGCAGAAGAGAGGGTGAAATTTCACCCAGGATCACTGAGCAGACTCTGTAACTAAACAAACAGGCCTGTGGAGTGGACATAGGCAGGGAAAGGGGTGGCCAGGGCCATTCAGGTCTGCCACGGAAATCATCTGAGGGCGGGATTGTTCACAGGTCAACAAAGACCCATTCCAGTTAATTAGCACCTTATTGGTCCTACAGTATCATGCTCAACCTTTGTTCTCTGAGTCCCTTATTTGGGATGTTCCCCATCCTATGCTGACTGAAAAACAAGAGTAAAATCTGTTGAAGTGCATACAGGTTAAGAGAGGTCCCTGAGCTTGCCCAGATGATGGGGGCATCTCTCCAAATCCTACCTCCTCACCTATGTAATCCCACCTACCTCACGTTCCACCTCCTATCTGAAGACTTTTTCTGACAGCCTCTTCAACCATTTAAAACTTCACATTGAAAAAAAAAAAAAAAAACTTCACATTGTGCATTCCTCTTATTTCAACCCTTTGCATCCATGGGTTCCATAAACCTCCGCTCTCCAGCAAAGGATGCTCCCTTCTCATTTTCCTACATTTCCCCACGTGCTGGACACACAGGAGATTCTCAGCAGTGAAGAAAGGGGACCCAGAACTTACTCAGCTCTTCCTGAACCCTGCCCTCTCCTGCTTCCTGCCTCCACCCTCACACACTTCCCAGGATCCCACGTGTCACTTATCAAAAAGTGATAAGTCACTCATCAAAAGATGTGACCTATTAAAAAGCAAAGGAAGTAATGTGAGGTCAAAGTTAAAGGGGCTGGCAGGCATTTGAGAAGGCAAACTCGGAGAATCAAGCTTCATGCTTAATAATAGGCAACACTACTGGGCCCAAACTTGTGAGCTTATAAATTGATTTGTCTTTGGGCCCTTTACAGAGCTGTTTCTAGGCGACCGACAGGTCGGCCGTATATCATGTGCGCTTAGGCCTCGTGCTGTGGCAGCCTGCTCCTGACCTCTTAATCAAGCCGAGTGCTGGGCACTGAGAGGAGATATGTGATCACTTACGGAAACGCCCACTGGCGTCGCTCCCACAAACCATCTGCCTGTCTCGAATGGTCAGACTGGCTGTCTGCTAATGCCCCCTTCTCCTATGAGCCATTTATATATTTCCTCAGCCTTTTTTTTTAAAGTGGAAAACAAATAGCATTACTGGATGTGCTCTGCTTGGCTGCAGCTGTGAATCGCAAAGTTGGAA
Source organism: Aepyceros melampus (assembly GCA_006408695.1). NCBI lineage: Eukaryota > Metazoa > Chordata > Mammalia > Artiodactyla > Bovidae > Aepyceros > Aepyceros melampus. The sequence continues at coordinate 213,296 of SJXQ01000596.1, forward strand.
ATCAGTCCAAGATAGAGTCAGACATCACATTCTTTGCTTGGTTGGGGAGAGGGCCAAACTGCTGATCTAGCCTCATTTGGTCTCTGATATTTTATTTATCTATAAATTTGACATGGCCCTGTTAGGAAACATCTTGCTATTGTGCATTTTCCCATTCTTTTTGTTTCCAAAGGGAAGGAGCTTTTGCTTTAGTTGTAACCAAGGGTCAAGATTTCTTCTTGGCCTTGTCAAGAGGTAATCAGTGTAAAGGCAATGCAACGTGAGAATTATATGCAGCTGGTAGCAGCAGGGATCGGAGAGGGGTAATAGAGGTTTGACATAATTCCCCTTGGCTCTTTGCTACTTACCAAAGTCAGTAATAGATCACAGATACAGAATAGTGGACAGAACTATATGAACCTGGGTGAGACCCTTGCCCATCATCATTGTTCTGTTCAACTAGGATCGAATTAGTCCCATTCAGGAGGATGGCCTCATGCCCCCCCTGAGTAAAGAACACCCAATCCCTATGTTTGTGAGGTAGCATTCTGACAGTCAATCAGCCAATCAACACGCCAATGTTGACTATATCCTCTGTGCTTATATTAGTTTCAGTTTCTCAGAAGCAGACCTGAGGTAATGCTGTATGTGCAAACTGTTTAGCAGGGATCATAGGTAAGACCAGGAGAGAAGCAGGGCAAATAATACGAGGGGGGAAAGACAGTGAATAATGGCAATACTCTTTATTCAGTAGCCCCTGCTGTGCATCCCTGGATCCTAACTCGAGGAAACTCTGGGAAATGGTACAAAACACATGACTGAGAACCGTTTCAAGTAGCGAGTGAGTGGGGGTATTTATGCACCGATCCCAAGAGTCGTTGATTTGAGGGCTATTTCTAGAGGGGGATAACTCTTTGAAACTCTGGCCTGCCATATACTCACAGAGCAAACTTTCCTCCATTGAGGCTGAAGGGAGAGCCCTCAGGCAAAGAAGCGCAAAAATAAGCAGTTGTAAGCTAGCTGTTGCTGCTGCCGCTGCTGCGCCTCTTCAGTCATGTCCGACTCTATTCGACCCCATAGATGGCAGCCAACCAGGCTCCTCTGTCCCTGTGACTCTCCAGGCAAGAACACTGGAGGGGGTTGTAAGCTAGCTGGAACCCACCAAAGGATCCCAGGAACATGGGTGAAGCCCTGAAACCACCTGATGAAGTCAATCCCTAGATAAGAGACTTTAAGAGGAGCAATAAGTTGAAGATACACTTTCTATGTTCATCTTACAATCAATTTGGAGGGATAAAACCATGAGAAAGCAATCCAATAATCAAGCACTAAGTGCCATAATGAAGACTGAGTCAAAAAGCAGTTTAGGGAAAGGAGAAATAACTAACCATTAGGCAAGTTCCTGGAGAAGGCAATGGCACCCGACTCCAGTACTCTTGGAAAATCCCATGGACAGAGGAGCCTGGTAGGCTGCAGTCCATGGGGTTGTGAAGAGTTGGACACGACTGAGCGACTTCCCTTTCACTTATCACTTTCATGCATTGGAGAAGAAAATGGCAACACACTCCAGTGTTCTTGCCTGGAGAATCCCAGGGACAGCAGAGCCTGGTGGGCTGCCGTCTATGGGGTCGTACAGAGTCAGACATGACTCAAGCGACTTATGAGCAGAAGCATGAAAGTTCCATGGAAAAAAATGTATGATTAATTTAGGATTTGAAGAATTGATAAGATTGGGATTATGGAAAGGAGGGGAAGAAAGGTTGGGATAAAATTATTTCTGAAATTAGGTTGAAAAGTCAAATTGAAAAATAAACAAGTGAAAGGCAATGAACTCTTCCCTTCTACTCATTTCACAAGATCATCTTAGAGATATTTTCACTATATCCTGATTATACTCCAATAAACCATTTTTGTTTAAGTTTCTTGGAATCTCAATTCAATAGTCAAAGAGATTTGGATTAGCTTACTTCTAAATCCTTTCTTATCAGATTTTAAGAATCATGGGTCATCAATAAACCAATGATAATCTATTTGGAAATATCATTTTCCTGGCACCATGAAAAATTACCTCCTGATGTATCTGTTGGCCCATTCTGCAAGTCATGTCTCAGTTAACCAGGACTGTTAACAATTTTAGAATTGGGAGTTGCTCATATAAAAGGGTGGGAAAATGTCTGGTCACATGTCTGTTTGACGCAGGACTGGACACGTAAGTAAAAGATAGCCTTGGCGGCTGGTTTGACTGTTGACAGGAAGCACAACAGTGCTGGGGTTTAGCTGAGAACCTGGGCTCAGAGAAGCCTGAGTTTGAATCCCATGTCTGCTATTTATCAACTTTGAGACTCTGTCAATTTGACACGTGTAGGCTTCACTTTGCTCATCTCTAAAATGGAGGTAATATCCACTGTCAGAGTTGTGGAGAGGATTCAAATTAAAAGGGACAGAGCCTGTAAAGAATGCAGTCCAGAGTCTGAACAGCAGCATACAGTGATAACAATCCAGTATCCAATGAAAATGGGGGGAACTGCAACAGAAAAACCCACAAGTTCATTATCTATCCTCGACAAAACATGCATGCGCTTCCAATCTCAGCATTCCTTATCACTGGATTTTACATACCACATACTAAGTCCATTGTACTTGTTCATACCACATGTGAATGAGATGGGAATTTGGCATTTCTGACTGGGAACCTCACTTTTGGGTCCAAATATGCATTTCAACTTCAGCACAAACAATGCAACAGAAGAATAGTTTAGGTTCATACTAAAGGAATAATGGGTTTTAAAATTATCATGAATGTGATGTAGCAATTATTTTTCTTATCATCTGTGTTTTTCTCTCCAACACTGTGGACTAGGAGATCAGCTTCTTTGTGAGCATTGAGTCAAGGAAAGCTTCTCTGTGGATTGGCAACAGGCCACATGTCAAGGCCATGAAGGGCTAAGAGTCAGTCTGGCAAGACAAAGGCAAGGTGAGACCAATGGAAAATGCCTACAGGGCAAGGAGTAAGAGCTCTGAAGCACAGCTAGGATCTGAGAAGGGTCTGAGGAAATCTTCCAACAGCATCAGACATCATCAGAGGTCAGATAGCATCATCAAACAGAGGGCAGCGTCTTTCTCTTTTGCGATGGTCAGGAGAGGCCCACTACAGCGATTGCTTGGGCAGCAGCCTGACCCAGGGTGACCACACACTTAGGGCCCAACCCCAGACACTTTAGGGAGCAGAAAGAGGAATTACTTATCACTCCACTCCTCTGAGACAACTGGTGCAACCAGGACTGTCCCAGGCAGACTGGGACCCACAGCCTCCCAGCTTGGGAGTCGTCTTCCTTTGTACTTGGAAGCTGACCCATCTCCTCAGCCCCATACTATCTAAAAAGCCCAGTCCTCAAATTCTAACCTCCCGAAAGCTTGCTCTTGCCCCGTTTCTTTCTTAGCGATGAATGTGAGGAGGCTCTCTCTGCCTCTAGACATGTCCACTGCTCTCCAGCAGCCAGATCTCAGGGCTGGACCCGGGGTGACAAGAGGGAGGCATAAAGCTGCTTAAGCAGGTGCTTAGGAGATGTGGAAAAGCTTGGTAATCAAGACAAATCATATCTCAATGCTATGCTTTTAAAAATCAAAATTAATGCAAAAAAATCTATAATGAGCAAGATATCAAAAATTTTAAACAAAGACAGGATGAGTGGCAGCAGTGAGCCCAGCCACACTGGAACCTGAGGCAAGAGGACAAGCCAGTCATACCGACCTGTCTTGAGTTAAGATCTTGATGTTTCATTCACTGTAGATTTTTTCACTGATTTTTATTTTTTGAATATTGTATTAAAATATTACTTATCTTGATGAGATTTTTGGCACCCCCTTCGATTTTGTGCCTAAATCTAGTGTTTCACTTGCATGCATGCTAAGTCGCTTCAGTTGTGTCCGCTCTGTGTGACCACATGGACTTTAGCCCACCAGGCTCCTCTGTCCACCGGATTCTTTAGGCAAGAATACTGGAGTGGGTTGCCATTTCCTTCTGCAAGTGCCTTACTTACCTCATCCTAATCCTGACTATGAATTCTATGTAAGTATCAATAGCTGCCACTAGCAGGTGCTTGCTGGGATCATGGCCTTGGGCTATGGCTTTGCTTGTTGAATTCATCCACAGTCTGCAAGAGGTAGGGACTCATGAATCCAATAAATCCTGCCCTCTTGATCATCCAAAATTCTCACTTTCGTATAGAATAACAAGTTTAATGCTGAAAGGGCCATTAAAACATTCTAATCCTCAGCTGTCTTTATTCACATGAGAACCGTTACGCCTGTTAGAGAGGTTAAGTGACTGGCCAAGGATCACACAGCTGCTTCGGATTTGTTGTTCAGTTGCTAAGCCATGTCTGACTCTTTGCAACCCCATGGACAGCAGTCCACCAGGCTCCTCTGTCCTTTACTATCTCCCAGAATTTGCTCAAATTCATGTCCACTGAGGCAGTGATGCTGTCTAACCATCTCATCTTTGGCCGCCCCCTTTTCCTTCTGCCTTCAATCTTCCCCAGCATCAGGATCTTTTCCAATGAGTTGGCTTTTCCCATCATGTGGCCAAAGTATTGGAGCTTCAGTATCAGTCCTTCCAATGAATATTCAGGGTTGGTTTCCTTTATAATTAACTGGTTTGATCTCCTTGCAGTCCAAGGGACTCTCAAGAGTCTTCTCCAGCACCACAATTAATAAGTTCAGTTCTTCATCACTCAACTTTCTTTATAATCCAACTCAGCCTCTGTTCATTCACCCAAGAAATGTTTATTGAGCATCTACTATGTCCTGTATTATAGACTTTGGAAACAGAATGACATCCCTGCTCTCATGGAGCTTATATTCTAATGTGGGAAGGCAATTAATAAACAACCATAGATACAAATATATATATATATAATCAGACAAGAATAAGAGCTAAGGAAAGATGAAGCGGATAACTGGGAAAGGAGTGTTGGAATGAGATATTATGGAAGATGATCCTAAAGGGCTGGCTGTGAGCAAACATCTAAATAAAGGAAATAGGAAGCCATGTGAGTGAGATGGGGTGGTGAGAGCTCATTCCAAGGCATGGTTTCCCCACTTTGGCATTATTGACATTTGAGGATGGATAATTCATTGGATGGACTGATGCTGAAACTGAAAACTCCAATACTTTGGCCACCTCATGCGAAGAGTTGATTCACTGGAAAAGACCCTGATGCTGGGAGGGATTGGGGGCAGGAAGAGAAGTGGACAACAGAGGATGAGATGGCTGGATGGCATCACTGACTCAATGGACATGAGTTTGGGTAAACTCCGGGAGTTGGTGATGGACAGGGAGGCCTGGTGTGCTGCGACTCATGGAGTCGCAAAGAGTCGGACACAACTGAGCAACTGAACTTAACTGAACTGAACTGAATTCTTTATTGTGGGGACTGACTAGTGCCTTGTAGGATGTTTATCAGCATCCCTGGCTTCTACTTACTTGATCCCAGTAGCAACTCCCTCCCAGTTTTAATGACCAAAAATGGCCTCAGAAACTGCAAATGTCCCACGGTGGGTAAAACTGTCCCCAGTGAGAACCATGGGTCCAGTCACAAAGGCAATTGCAAAGGCTCTAAGTCTGGCTTCCCTCACCGCAGCACTGCAGGTCAGTCCCAGCCCTGATACCCACCACCTGCAGAGTTGGCGCCTCCAGACACGCAGCTCGCCTCTGACTCATTTCATGCTGCTGGCTGCTGGCTTCCTTTCATCCCCAAGAGTGAAAGCTCCCTGGGGGCAGGTGTCCAGCCTTCACTCTTCTATATCCCACAGAGGCCTGGGCTCTGTGCACAGTGACTGCGCTACACACTCCTCTTTGCCCACTCTGTGCCAAAGACACTCTCCGAAGGCTCAGGGCTCAGGCCAGCTCTAGAGGACAGTGTCCGCCGGCCGCCAGCCAGCCCGCGCTCTTCTGTGAATTGCCTTCTGCTCGACTTAAGGCTGTGCAGCTTTCACAAAAGGGATGGCATGCGATGAAAGTTCACCTTCCACTCAATTAACCTTGAGAGAGAAGGCTTTTTTTTTTCCTTTTCTCCCCCAAGAGACTTTTTTTATGACCTTTTTGAAGCATCTTATTTTCTGGGCAAAAAGCCAAATGATACATTCTCTTCCCAGCTGCAGGACTGTTGCAGATTTTCAAAGCTGAGGTAAAGACAGTCTTTGGAATAAGTGCAAGGTGGGCAGTGAGGTTGGGAAACGTGAGAAAACGCCTTATTATTCCAGCTGAGTTGTGCCTGGAGGGAAGGCGCCTTCATGGAGCACAAGCCCTCAGGACCCACGAGATGCAGGGACCTGGAAACTTCAGGGCTGCCAGGCACAACCCCCAATTAGGGAGCACACATGAATACAAATTTTAAAAAATCAATTCCTCTTTGGGTGAAAGTTGAATATTAATAAGCCATAACAAAGCATATCTTACATAGTACTTTGCCATACCTAAAGAGTTTTTTCATCTCCTTGAGTCTCACATTCAGCTAGCAAATAAAATTGAATCTTATTTAAGACTGAATCAGCAGCGTAGAATAAACAGCAATAGCTCTTTTCCAAGGGATGTGAGGGACAATGGTTCCCAGAAGCTCTCCTACCTGATCCCAGGTGTGTGGGTCCCCGGTGATGGGTTTGGAGAGGAAAGCACATGCCTCCCCGCCCGCACCCTCACTTGGACCTCCGAGTTCAGCTGCATATACATGCAGAAGGGAAAATAAAAGAAATCCCCCAAACCAGCACCTTTTTCTCATGGCCTCATCTTTGACAGCTCTGATGGCAAAGGAAGTTTCCTGAAAGTGGCCGCGTTTGCTTTTTGTCAGTTTTCCCCATCTCTCTGGGGCCCAGAGGCAGTTGGGAGACTTCTAGAATCCTAGAAGCATTATTTGAAAGCAACAGGTTAGAAAGTCAACAGGTAGTGGTTTGTTTCATGGTGAAAAGAAAGTTGTGGTTGGGAGTCAGGAAGGCTTATAAGGTTAAAAAATAAAAATAAAAAGGCAGGAGAGTCTTGCGGTCAAGAGCACAGCCTCGGGAGTTGGGCTGCCTGGGTTCTAATTCTGGCTCTGACATTTTCCATCCAACTTGACCTTGGCCAAGTCACTTTACCTCATGGTGCCTCTATCTTTCCATCTGTAAAAATGGAAATAAAAAGAGTAACTTCCTCCTAGGGGTGGGGGGAGAAGAGATTTCCTGGCATCCAATGCTTTTTGATGGAGATGTAAGTATTAAGAATCAGAAGTTGCTGGTGGGAGGGGGGAAGCAGGAAGCTGAGGACGTGGACCAGCAAGCGCTCCGTGGAAAGCCTTATTCAGAGGAGAGCCAAGGGGACAGGGGCCACGTTAGGGGGTTGCTTGGGACGTAAGGGGGCTGGAAAGAGCCTACACTGGGGATTTCAAGGCGACAGATGATGAAGAAATGCCTGCCAGGGAGAGGCACTGCTGTCTGCCTTCCTACAGCCCCAGCCAAGAACTGAGCAGCACAAAGGGGCTTCCTGGAATAAGTTTGCAACAACGGGCACTAATGTAAAGGCATCTCTTAAGTCCAAGTTCCTATCATTAGTCTCCATTTGCTGTCACAGGATAAAGGACTAGTGATTTGTGTTCCATGAAAATGCTTTTCCCAGAACATCAGGGAAGGGAAATTGGCATTTCAGCAAAGCCCAGAGTGACCCCACAGCTTCTGGGCGGGAACCCCCCAATCAGGGGATGACACCTAGAAAGAGAACCCTTCCCTTTGGTCTATAGGGACTTCAACATTTTCACCCCCCCCCCCCCCCCCCACCAAAAGCCTCCTTTTCCTCCTAACATCAGACTTGATCAACCAGCTTTGTGCTGATTTCAACAATACCTCTGCTGGTCCATCAGCCATCTCCACCTCCATGAGTTAAGTTAGAAATGGAAGAAAGCTTGGAATATTTCTAACTCAACCTTCTTTTTATGCAAAAGTGCAGGCTGGGACCCAGAGATTTCCAACTTGCCCAAGAGCACACGAGCGCAGCAAGAGCACACGCTCAGTCATGTGACAGTTCCTGAGTCCCAGAGTCCTCGTAAGTTGATGGACCTGTGACCGCAGAGTGAGGGTCTGGGGAGAGAGTCATGTCACTCCAGTTTTGGATGGTGTGAGAAGTGACCCTGACTCGTGACCTTTCACAGTTCTGGTAAAGTTAGAAAGCCTACAAAGTTTTGGTGCCTGTCAACATCCTGATATACAGAAACCTATATCATGGGCACAATGGCAGTGAAATAGGACAATTATCCTGGGGTGCTGTCTGTATAATGAGGTGGGATAACCGTGTGTAGCTGTTGGTTCTGGGCCAGGGCTGGACTGTGGAGACTTCTCAGTTTGCCATCGCAGCATATCTGCTGAGTGAGTGATTCTGTAAGAGTACTTGTCAAATCCAAACTTCCTCCAGCAGCAAACTGAGCTCCAGGCCAGGGAGGAGAAGCAAACATCTCCCTCTCTGCTCTCAGCCAAACCCCAAGCTATGAGTGCCCTTGATGGGGACAGAGAGGACGGTCTGTGTGCTATGTCGCTTCGGTCGTGTCCGACTCTTTGAGAGAATGGTGTAGTCAGCCCCACAGGGCGGTGCCATGGAAACTGAGCATTCTCTGAGCTCTGGCCACACCCTCTCAGGACCTCAGTGTGTTTGACCTCCAGATGCTCTTGAGCAGGATAAACACGGTCCCCCCCTGTCCTCACCTCCTTGCTACTGAGAGACTTTATTTGCCCGGTGAAGGGCTTTCCCACTTGCCACAATGGGGACCATCCTTGTGATGCTGCACAAATGCCCTGTGCATTGCCTGGAACAATCTGTGTGACCTTGAGTGGGTCACCTCCCAGCTGAGCCTCAAGTCCCTCCACTGTGAAAGGAAGGAGATGAGCAGCCGGACTGGAAGCACATGGAAGGCCAGGACAGCAACTTGCAGCCTTCTAGTCCCAGGCCTTACCCAGGACGTGGTGCACAAACAGGCTCAGAAAACATTCAGGAATCTGGGGGAAACGCAGCTCCATCCAGACTGACATTTGGGGACTAGCTTTGGAAGCTGAAAGCTCTGATGCTATGACCATTCTCTTCAGTGGGTGGTTTTGAACATGACTTTGAGGGATGAACTCCCTTTTAGGAGAACATATAAATAAATTGCAAAGGCCATTGATGCCTCAACCTCAAGACAAGAAATTGAGCTGGAGGCACTTCACAGAGACCTGGAGATGGCTGCATGCAGCCCATGTCTTCCACCTCCGTGTTACTGCGTCTCCTTCCTCTCGCCCTTGGTCATTTCCCCCTGGGCGCAAAGTGCCTCCACCCCAGCCCATGCTCTTTGGTTAGTGCACTATATTCGGGACTCTTCCAACTTCTTGGCTCTCTCAGACAGAGCCATTGGGTTCCCAGGGATTAAGAGGCCATTTTCACGGTGATGTGCTTGGTCTAGTATCTTCTCAAGCGTATTTTCTTCTGGTGGCAATAATGCTGCCTTCAACCAGTAGTGGTTCAACATGGTGCCATTTTGGGCAGCCACCAAAGTCAGGCAAAGAGAGAAGGCAGACGCTTAGGACCTCCCTGACGGTACTCTGACTTTCCAGCTGTCCTCCCCACACTGCCTCTGTGCTGTATCCTCTTACTGAAGTCTTTCCATCTGGGTCCCATCCCACCTGTACACACCAGGTTCCACACTCCACCTTGGGGTACGGCCAGCCCAGAATCTGTGATTCAAGGGAATTTCCTGTAAGCCCTTCTCAATAGACTTTTCCTTTGTGAAAAGTCCAACTTACAGGAAAATAGGGTTGAGAGATGTGGGAGATAAAAAAGCTGAGAAAGCTCTAACAAAGTTTGCTCAAACAAACAACAAAGATTATGTACTAAATAAAGAAAATATCAGTAATATTTCACATCTTAAATTAGTAATAATGGGTACTAATGAGTTCTGTGCTATTAATTCCATTTAACATCTCTCCCTCCCTGGAAATTTTGTAGTCTCCCTCCCCTGCAGCTTTAATGAGATACTTATAAATTCATTTTGCTTTGTTGCAGAAAATATTACCCTAAGAAGCATTTGGAATGTGTGGGCCTGGTCCTTGGGTGTCTAAGATTTTACTGGCTCCTGCCTCCTGAGTCTCACTGTGTGATTTGGAAGCTGGAGAGAGAAAAGGCTTTGGCTCACTCTTATTTAACTTAATTGGAAGCCAAGTGTATATTTCTCAAATCTTCTCCTAATACCTAGTGCCCTGAGCCCAGTCATTCCCTCCAGATTTCACCTCCCTCCTCCTTCACAAAGGCCATCCAAGGCCAACATTATTTTCTCCAGTTATCTTTATGGTCCCCCAAAAGCTGGGTCCTCACTTCTGCCCACTTTACTCCTTTTTTTTTTTTCCAGCTCCACCTTTTCCAAGTCCTTCTTTTTCTTGTTATTCCTGACACTGACAACTTGCCAATCTCAGATTGGTTGCTGAGTAAACATGCAGGGGTAAATCAAAGTTTGCTAGAAGTTCTGGTTGCGTTGGGGGATGTTGCGCAGGAAAAGCATTGCTGTGGCCCCTTTCAGAGATACCCCTTTGCATTCAGGGACCCTGGAGAGTATGAGGATGAATCTGAGGGACCGGGTCGTCTCCCAGAGGTGCCTAGCTTGGGTGCAATTGAGAGCCTGATTAACGTGAATTGCATTTCTCTTCATTTCTTCTTCGCTAGGAGCAGCATTCTGAGGGAAGCATCAGACTCATCTTTTTATAGGATCTACTCTGATTTATTTTTGGCCCTGAGACCTACCCCTCAACTCAGGAAGCTTCACACAGATATTTGAGATCAAAGCGTCCAGAATAATTTTGGCTCTGTAGTGAGGTGGTTCTGAAGCGAAATCCCTGCTTGTAGTCAGAGCCAGCCTCATGTTCGGGCAGAACCCACCATTGCTTATGCGATGGAACATGAAGGGCAGTGAAAAGAACTTTAAATTCCACTGGAATGTATTTCTCTCATAAGTGCCTAAAAATTACATCAGTTGAGAGTAAGAGTATACTTGGATGAGGAAGCATGACTTATCTTCAGCTTTTTTAAGACAAAAATCCAAAGGAAATTTTCATAATTGCTGTGGATTAATGTTAGGTTGTTTTCCTCCCAGGGAAAGTCTGAGGTGAAACGGACACTGGGATCAATGCAGGGTGGGGGATTAAAACAGAAATGTGGGTGGGGTTAAGATATACACATGGCTATAGAAAAAATAGCTAACCAACAAGGTCCTACTGTATAGCACAGGGACCTATACCAAATATATTGCAATAATTTATAATGGAAAAAAAATCTGAAAAAAGATATATGTATGTTAACAGGTATACTTTGCTGTATACCTGAAGCAAACACAACATTGTAAATCAACTATAATTCAATTAAAAAAATAATTCAATAAGAAAAAAAAAGGAACATGGAGCAGGAGAGATACAGGGGGTGGAGGAGAAAATGTAAGAAGCAAGCGTGCATTTTCCCAGGCGCCAGTCTTACCTGCAAGAAACTCGGTCCTCTCAAATCACCCAAAACATCAAGCTATCATTAAAAGAGTGACAAACCCCAAGCAAAACAAATCAATGTTTCTGTTTTCATAAATTCAGAGAAAGCGATATTTCTTTTTCCCTCTTCAGTAGTCTCAAACACAGGGCAAATATTTTCCTACTACTCCATAAATCTGGAGTCTGCTGAACTGTAGGGAATTTTCTCTTCAACCGTACTCCATAACAGCATCGAAAGAGAAAATAAAACCTCCGTACCAAAGGCATAGAATTTTAGAGCCAGCTGACTGGCTGGAGCCAGCCCTGGTTTCCAGTGAGTCTCAGCCAGCATCCTCCATTCTGAGCAGGCGAGGGCCTGGTAGGCTGTCTAGCCGGCTCTGTAAATCCCTCGGTTTTAGGGCCCCCTCGTGAAGCTGCCAGGCAGGTATATATTGTCCACTGGAGCCTGAGGGCTCTGAGATATACGATCTGAAATGGAGACTAGGAAGAGTATATAGTCAGGGAGATTTTTCTGCCTCGGTGACTATTCCAGGTAATTGAAATGTACCCCTTTAAGGACGAGGGCCGTTCTGAAGTTTTAATTATTTAGAGGAAAGCTTGCTAAGTGGTAGTGCGTGCCTCCTTGAGAGCAGTGTGGTGGAAAACTTTGGAAGCAGGCAGCTTGACATTTGAATCCCAGCCCTACACTTAAAGGGCTTCCCCAGTGGCTCAGAGGTAAAGAATCTGCCTGCCAATGAAGGAGACGCGGGTTTGATCTCTCGATTGGGAAGATCCCCTGGAGAAGGAAGTGGCAACCCACCGCAGTGTTCTTGCCTGGGAAGTCCCATGAACAGAGGAGCCTGGTGGGCTACAGTCCACGGGGTCAGGAAGAGTCAGACACAGCTGAGAACACACCTGAGTGCCTACACTTACAAAGTGAATAAATCTGCAGAGGTTTTGTGGGGCTTTTTGTTTGTTTGTTTTTGTTTTTAACATCGTTGGACTTGAATTTCCTCACTTTCAAAATGGGATAATGCCTAATTCACAGACTTTTGTAAAATACAGAAGAGGCAGATAGCCATCTGTCCCCTAAGTGCTCAGTACATGATCTCTGCTACTGTTGACATCACTGTGATTATCCCTCCCCTTCTAAAACAAAACATGCTGAACATGCATTAACTTTCCACGTCCCTCATGGTGATTATGTCTGATAAGTGCCCACTTTTATGATGTGCTGCGATACAGGATGCCCTTGGGAACTGGGATGTCCCTACATCTCCAAATAAACAGCCCCATCTGCTCTGCTTGCTCGGTGGCTTGGCCGTCCTCTCCTTCCCGTGAGCCACAGATCACGAATTCACTGCAGTGAATCTGGGTTCTCTCTCACCTGGGTTCCCTGTAAACAGGGCCCCCCAGGGAGCAGTAGGGTAGAGTGGCGAGGCACCCTTTCAGAAAGACTGAACTCCACACTCTGCTCCCTCAGCCAGCAGTCAGGGGGCCTCAGCCTCAGGGAAGCAGACCACGATGATGGCCCCAACCTCGCGGGGGTGAAGGTGAGAATTAAGGGAGACAATTCACACGAAGCCTCGGACATAGTGTTTGGTGCATTGTAGAGGCTCAGTAAATGACAGCTTTATCATTAACGAAAGGACACAGGGGAACAACCAAGGTCATTCAACTCACCTCTTGACACTTGACCCAAAAGTGAGCCACAGACTGCTCACAGCTAGGTTTGTGTCTCAGGTGGTAAAGAGTCTGCCTGTAGTGCAGGCAGCCCGGGTTCATTCCCTGGGTCGGGAAGGTCCCCTGGAGAAGCCCATGGCCACGCACTCCAGTATGCTATTCTGGACTGAAAAGTTCTGTGGACAGAGGAGCCTGGCAGGCTGCAGTCCATGGGATCGCAAAGAGTAGGACACGACGTAACAACGAACACTTTCACTTTCTATTGCCCTTCAGTCATCTTTTCTGCGTACTTCTGTCTCCTCTTGGGCCTTCCACCTGCTGAGTGAGGCAGCACCACAGAGCGTGGAGGTAACCCCCCCGCTGCGAGGCAGAGTCTGGTGGTGGGTGAGCCACTAACCCCCAGGCACCAAGGTCCCCGAGGAGGTAAGGCCGCCCTGGGCCCACAGCAGGGCGGGAGGTGCCTGCCTTGCCGTGAAGTCATGACACACGCCAGTCCTCAGCGAAAGGCTCATTGAACAGAGTAAGCTCTCTATGACAGGACTTTGCTTTAGATTTGATGAAAGGTGTATCCGTGCCCAGAACCAGCTGAGCTGAGCAGAGCTGAGCGGGCTCAAGCAGCCCAAGGTATGCGCTTTGCCTGGTCTTTGCTCAATAGCTCTGATAACCAGGATGCTTCATAAGGTTATCTGACTGGTTGGGAGAACGTATTTTTAAATAAATGAGAATACCAGAAAACATTCGAATTTGAACACCTAATAACTGAGCGACCTGGGCAGAATCATTTGTCTTTCTGGAGGGTAAGTTCCCTCATTAAAGGGGAATAAGTACCAGGGCTCCCCAACAGGGACATGGGGTGAAAAGTAACATGGGGCCTTATCTAGAGCCAGAAAAACCTGAATTCCTATCTGGCCTTTTCTCCCTACTAGCTGGCTGACTTTGGGTAACTTCCTCAGTCTCACCAAACTCAAATTCCCAGCTCCAAAATGAGGGACTTGGCCTAAAGATCCTCCCCAGTCCTTGTCAACTCTGAAATCCCACTGGCTTCTCAGAGGGAAACGGGGGTCGTCACCGTGATGGGGTTCACGGAACACCATGGCATCCTGTCACTGCAAGGTCACGCCCAGCCTGGGGGTGCCAAACACTGTCAGCTTCCAGTGAAGTCATGTGGGTGAATTAGCTACAATACTTCAAACAAGACAGACTAAAATTCTACTCTTTAAAAAAAGAAACAAATTAAAAACTTGATCCTATGTTAAAGTGTAGGGCTATGTGTCTCTGTGTGTGTGCACACACGTGATGGAGGCACTCTGTGCAACTTACAATTCCTACTTTAGCTGCTCATTTCTCACCACTGTGAAAGCCTGGAAAGTCTGGAGGGACATTTGCAAATCTGCCCAATGTCAATTCCACTCGCAGAGCGGTCCATCTTCTTTGGAGTGTGTGTGTGACCTTTGCAGGTTGTCACATCCTGGGCACGGCACCAAGCAGTCCTCCAAGGGGGCTGGCGTGGAGGAGCAGGTCCTGAGCCGTGGGGCGGTGCAAGCGGCAGTTTCCGGGCCCTGTGCCAACCTCCAGATAATTGCCAGCAGCGGGAGAGAGGTAGTCGAGGTTGGCAGGACCTGTCTCTGACAGATCGATGGGCCCCTTCTCACCACTGCAGCATTGTGGCAGGGAGGAGAGCTGGAAAGCTGAGATGCATGTGGGGAGGCAGACAGAAGAGTCAGGATGAGGGAGATGGGCAGAAACAGACAGTGAAGGGAGAGCTAGAGCACCAACAGAAAAGCAAGAGCTAGGATCACAGACACATGAGCTAGAGAGTGAAAAAATACAGATTCGTAGAGTAAGACAGGTGGGGGAGAGACGAAGACCGAGAGAGAACCTCAGACACAAAAAGAAAAGAAGAGAGTGAGCTCTGTCTCAGAGCACCATCACATCATTAGCCTTGGGAGTTGTTTGGGGTTCAGCGAGAGAAGTGGAGGCCCCAGAGCCAACTTATATATGTGAGTAGGGGAAAATAGGAGAAAGCCCCCAAACCTGCTGTACTTCCTCCTCGGGCCTCATTGTTGGCAGCTCAGGTCGTGAAAGGAATTTAATGCAAGTCGCCAGCTTGCTTTGCATTCTGGTTTTGTCCCATCTCTCCCAGGCCCAGGCAAGGGAAGTGACTGGTAGAGCTTCCATGGTGGACCTCATTTGCCCTTGCCCTTCCCACTTCCTCTGGCCCAGAAAGTGAAGGAACCAAGACAAGGGGTGGACTCCCACAGGGGAGAAGCTGGGTGCTTGGCTAGCTGAGAAGCAGCCATTCAGAGGGCACCCTCGAGGCAGGTAGATGTGTGGGAAGGCAGGAAATGGAAATTAATGTCAGACTGTAGATATCAGAGACCTCGATTGGATAGGAAATGGGAAGAAGAGCATTCTCCTAGCTTTCTAGATACCTGAGATCTATCAGCAAGAAGAATGACTGGCATTTATTGAGCCCTTCATCATGAGCCAGAACCTCACACTAGCTGTTCATGTTGTCAGCCATGCCATGATAAAGTCTGTCGTTTTTTAGCCCCATTTTGTACATGAGCCCTACAGCCTGATTTCACGTGCTTGTTCCAGGGAGCCTAGAGCTTACTGGTTTGCACCAAGGTGCACAGACTTACTTATGTATGATAATATTCACTGGCCTCCATTTTTGCCTGAGACTGTGCTATAACTTCAGTCAGTTCAGTTCAGTTCAGTTGCTCAGTCCTGTCCGACTCTTTGCGACCCCATGAATCGCAGCACGCCAGGCCTCCTTTTTCATCACCAACTCCTGGAGTTCACCCAAACTCATGTCCATCGAGTCAATGATGCCATCCAGCCATCTCATCCTCTGTTATCCCCTTCTCCTCCTGCCCCTAATCCCTCCCAGGATCAGGGTCTTTTCCAATGAGTCAGTTCTTCGCATCAGGTGGCCAAAGCATTGGAGTTCCAGCTTCAGCATCAGTCCTTCCAATGAACACCCAGGGCTGATCTCCTTTAGAATGGACTGTTGGACCTCCTTGCAGTCCAAGGAACTCTCAAGAGTCTTCTCTAGCACCACAGTTCAAAAGCATCAATTCTTCGGTGCTCAGCTTTCTTCACCGTCCAACCCTCACATCCATGCTAGAACTTAGTTAATAAGAAAGTGGGGTGGTGGTTGGGGGTGAAGAAGGGACAGAAGAAAAAGATGTTGGACAATGACAAGGGGAGACAGCAGAGCTGCACTCAGGGGTCTGGCATCTACTGCGGGGAGGACAGTGTGTTCCTCAACGGCTCTTATTAATATGAGTTGTCGGGGATGAAGGCTGAAAGATGCGCTATGAGGCATCCCCAGAGCATGCCACTTTCTGAATGGGCATGACAGGCCTGCCACGTGGCAGGAGTTCTATCTGAGCCAGGCCTCAAGGCATGAGTTCCAAACATGAGATTGTGAAGTCAAAGAGAAGGTGACCTCCAAAGGGATGGAATTGCCCAGGCAAAAGCACAGAGGCTGCAGAAACAGGCTGAGATTGGGGTAACTTAGCTCCTATTTTGAGCAAGCTGGGGAGTATAAGAGATGAAGCTAGATGGGAGGTTGAGGCTTCACTGAGGAGAGGGTTAAATTCAGATGCAGCAGGCAGTGATGGAAGAAGATGTCTGGGAAGAAAGAGTAGCAGCCCAGCCCTCTGTGGGATCCTGTGAACCAATGCAAGGCCACATTCCCTGGTTCTTTCACTCAACAAATATCCATCGAGCATACCAGTGCATGCCTCACTCTGTGGAGACAGATGGGCACATCAGCGAACAAAGGAGGCAGAATTCCCTGCCTCGTGGAACTCTCATTCTTGCAAGGGCACATGCATTTTATGCCTTATCTACCAATAATGGGACATTGGCCATGCAGGCGGGACTTTTTCGATTCATAAGCTGACAGGAATCAACCCCCTAGGAGATCGCAGTGCTGCTTTGTGAAGACACCTGGTCTTGGGCAGCTGAGCAACCAAGCAAAGGCATCTGGGACCTATGATGAGACAAGTTACAGACAGAAGGGGTATATTAGCAGGACTCTCTTGATTGCAATTAACAAATTAAACTGGCTTAAGTAAAAGTTGATTTACAGGCTCATGTAGCCAACTCCAGAAAAACCAGCGGTGGGAGCTGGCTTCATGAATAACGAGGTTCTATCTCTATTTACACTTCTCTGCGGGTGTTATGTCATTTCCTCAAAGTGGCTATTGTTGAGGATTTGGCATCAGCCTCTACAGCTTCATATCCTGACGGTTCAATAGCCAGGCGGGAAAGTTGGCTTCCTCTGTCCAGCTCTGCTTGGAAATTCCTAGGGAAGTGTTCTGGCTGGCCTAGTTTGGGTCACATGGGCATCTCTTGGGCCAATCTGATAGCCAAGGAGATAAGGTTCCACGATGCAGCCAAGCTAGTTACCGGTTCCCCTTTATGGCTGATAGAGATAGAAGAGGGAACAGAAATAATAGATATCTGCCACTAGGATTGTGACAACTTAAAACCCACCTATTTTTTTAATGGGCAATTATGTTGAGGGATGACCCCAGCATCTCTCAAATACATAATAAAAGGTCACTTCTACTCAATTAGTCTAGGGCATTATTATTGCTCTCTCCACTCCACCCTCACAAATGATAAAGTGACACCGTTGAACAATTTAGAAAAAGTAAAAATGCAATTTGAATAAACTCTAGGAAAAAGATAAAGTGGAGGATTTTAAAGATACAGTGGGGGTGGGGTGGGAGTGGGATGGGAGAGTGGGGTCATTCAGAACCAAACCAAGTATCTACAAGTTCCAGGGCTCACAGAGCTGCAGGCACAGAGCCTCCTGCCTGCAATCCCAGAGTATCAAGGCAGGACTGGTGCTGACTCTCATACCAGCCACCACCCCCACCTCCCAGTAGGATTGGGAAAGTTGGTCGGGGACAGTGCCTTCAGCTAGAGACTCTTCATTAGCTGAGAAGGCCAGCCCTGCAGGAAATCCCAAGCTGAGGAACAAGAACAATTTGAAAAGATGCAGGAGGCATTAAGCCAGAATGGTTCTCCAGGGGGTGCAGGGCTAAGTGGAAACTCAGACAAAGAAAACCAAAGGGGATGGAGTGAGGCCATCATTCAGGAGAGAAAAAGAATGCGTACCATCAGGGGGGAGGGCGGTATCCTCACAAGGCAGGAAAAATCAAAAGCAAAATAAGAAGACATTTTAACAAAAATCAATGTTTTAAAAATACATTCTTAGACTTCCAGAGAGAAGTTCTAGAAAGTGGAGGTAGAGACACAGCTTTCTCTCTATAAAGAATATCACACTGGAACCAAAAGCCAGAGGCCTGGCTCCACTTGCACCACTGATGCATCGACTTTCTTTCCTTGTTTGCAAGTGAGCTGACAATCTCCATCTTGCATACAGCATCATGTGGGGGTCCACCGAGACGACGGCTAGGGAAGAAGTTCTTAAAATATTAAACAACTCTATTGTAATTAATTAGGCTAGGTGAATAATTAGGAAATGACAGTTAGAAATTGGGTCACCATAATCCTGCAAGAGAGGGGGACAGTGAAGGAGACTGTTTAAAGCTCAGGTGAGCTGGCATCTTCAGATGCTATATTTTTTAAAAAGTGTATATGATTGCTGAGTACCTATTATATTCTTGGTCCCTTGAAAGATGCCAAGGACATGTAGAAGCAGCCCAAGATAGCATTCCTGAGGCTTACTGTCTATCATATGAGATAAACTTGTCCAAATAAATGCAATTCGTAGCATGAATTATGATAAAGCCAAGCTGGGTGTTGGTGATAAATGTCAGAGTAGAGATCATGGGCTAGGGCAGCAGGGAGAGCTGCCCTTACGGTTGCTCTGGAAGCTGGATTTGTATAAATAAGCGGAGAAAGGGGAAAGAACATGAGGGAGACGATGCATGTGAGCAAGGCCATGGTGATAGCATGTGTACATGGCAAGTTGGGAGGTGTTTTTGGTGTGACTAAAACAATGCATGAGATGGGAGTGACGGACAACAGTGTTGGGGAAGATGTCATGTCCAGTCTCAGAAAGTCTTGACATCAATTGAGGGACTCAATCGTAAGGAGAGGGAATCTATTGGAGACCTTGGAGCAAAGGAGCTGGATTAACCAAGTGATGTTTTAGGAAGACAGGTGCAGGCGCAGAATGCTGAATTAACAGGAGGAGTGGGCTGGTGGCAAAATACTCAGAGAAGAGAAGCTCAGGAGTGCAAGAGGTGATGGCTGGGTGTTACACAGAGGGAATGGAAAATAATAAAGAAAGAGATAGCAGGACTTAACAACCAGTTGCATATGAAGAATGAGGGATGATATGGAGTAAAGATACCTCAGTTGTCTCAATGCTAAAGAAACTGGATTAGTTACAGAAAGGTATAGGTTGTGTGCTATGTCCTGGGCCTGGCAGGGTTTGAAGGCGAAGAATGCTTCCCAGAAAAGTGGCATGATTATGAAGTGTTAAAGTTTACCTCTGTCTGCACCAGATAAAGAGCATTCAGAGAGAGGAGACAGTATGGGCTGAAATAAAGGCAGTAAGTCAGTTCAGTCGCTCAGTCATGTCCGACTCTTTGCAACCCCATGGACTGCAGCACGCCAGGCCTCCCTGTCCATCACCAACACCCAGAGCTTACTCAAACTCATGTCCACTGAGTCGGTGATTCAACCATCTCATCCTCTGTCCTCACCTCCTCCCGCCTTCAATCTTTCCCAGCATCAGGCTTTTTTCAAATGAGTCAGCTCTTCACCTCAGGTGGCCAAAGTATTGGAGTTTCAGCTTCGGCATCAGTCTGATGCTGAAGATGCTGATGCTGAAGATGCTGCTGCTGAAACAAAAGCAAGGAGATGTGAAAAAGAGAACTCCCAGTTGCGGGATGTCTCTGAACACAGGAAGAGTGGGAGAAGGCTGGAGACCTAGGCAGGGTCCAGAGCACAGAGGAACTTGACCTTTATGCAGTGTGTGATGGGGAACAGGACAAACACCCTGTCAGGTTTTTATTTTGCAGCTATTTGTACAAATATAAGGAGTTGGAAAGGATAGATAGTCCCAAGATGTGACTCAAAGCATTCTCCAACTGAAGTCTGTCCTAAGGCTGCCGGGCATCGCACGGGTAACTGCCTGCACACGCGCCCCAGCCTGAGTCGAGTAGACACTCACCCCTCTCACTCGGTGTCATGGCACAGCTCTGAATGTGGGGCAGCCACGACCAAAGAGAAGACTTGGCCAGGGGCACAGCGGCGACCTAGTCCTAGGACAGAGCCCGGCTGCGGTGGCGGTAGCCATCGGGTGCTTGCTTAGGCAGTGCTTTGGAAGCAGCCCGGAACCCTGGCAGCCGCCGCTCAACCACAGTTCACGCAGATGGTATAGACTTCCAGGGTAATCAGCGCGCGAATCGTGATGCCTCTCCACGACAGGGCGTGGGCAGCAGAGGCTGGGGACAGTTTATCCGCCGTGAGGCACAGTGGGGACTTGCACCTGAGGCTCCCAAGGCTGCCTCTGAGCATAGCATGAGAAACAACTGTGGGCACCTTCGCAGGAAGCATGCCAGAGAAGCTTAGCCCTCCGGCTGCGGCTGACACAGCGGAGAGCCTGCCTGAGCCCCTGAGCTTCAGCACTCCTTCACTCTGGGTCCAGGGTCCTAGTCCCGGGAGAGGGGAAAACAGGAACTTCGGGAAACAAAACCAGCTTGGGATCAGACCCCACCCCTGGTAGGGTGGTAATGGCCACTGAGCAGAGGAGAAACCTGCCTCACTGTAGGCTCCAGCTCTAGTCCCTCCATCCCCAGTCGCACCCGCCCCCACAAAGTAACAGCTGCCAGTTCTCCGAGGAAAGATATCACTTGCGTCGTGTAAAATCCAGCCCTCCCACCAAAGGCACTGGGCACACACAGTCTGCAGAGGGGTGTTCAACCATTCAAGACCACGATGGGTAACTGTTTCACCTGAATTCATAGAGGCAGAGAGAGTTAAAGCAAATTGAAAAGGGAGAGAAACTCCCCTCAATCTAAAGAGCAAGAGAAACTCCCCCCCCCAATAAATAATAAAACAGAAATAAACAATTTACCACATAAAGAACTCAAAGCATTAGAAATTTAAAAAAATACGTTAACCGGTTATGGAAAATAATAGATTAAAAAATTTTTTAAAGAAGATGTAATAAGAAACTTGAAAATATAAAAAAGACCCAATCAGAAATGAAAAATTCAGTGAGTGAAAAAAAAAAAAAAAACTAGAAGGAATGAATAGCAGACTGACACTGAAGAAGGAATAAGTGATTTGGAAGACAGAATAATGGAAATTACCCAATGAGAACAATAATAAAAATGAAATTTTAAAAATGGAAACAATATAAGATCTCTGGAACAAGATTGAACATACAAACATTCACACTATGTGGGTCCCAGAAGGAAGAAAGGGATCAAAAAATGTATTTGAGGAAATTATGACTGAAAACTTCCCAAACCTGAAGAAGGAAACAGATATCCAGATACAGGAAGCATGCTGCTTCTGCTAAGTCGCTTCAGTCGTGTCCAACTCTGTGCGACCCCATAGACGGCAGCCCACCAGGCTCCCCCATCCCTGGGATTCTCCAGGCAAGAACACTGGAGTGGGTTGCCATTTCCTTGTCCAATGCATGAAAGTGAAAAGTGAAAGTGAAGCCGCTCAGTCGTGTCCGACCCTCAGCAATCCCATGGACTGCAGCCTTCCAGGCTCCTCGATCCATGGGATTTTCCAGGAAAGAGTACTGGAGTGGGGTGCCATTGCCTTCTCCACAGGAAGCATAGAGGGTCCCAAATAAGATGAACTCAAACAGACTTACAACAAGACACATCATAATTAAAATGTGTTAAAGAAAAAGAGAGAATTCTGAAAGCATCAAGAAAAAAAATAAAGAGTTACATACAAGGAAATTCACATAAGACTATCAGCTGATTTCTCTGCAGAAATATCACAGGCCAGAAGGGAGTGGTAGAATATATTCAATATTGGCAATTTGATTTCTGAGTCCTCTGGCTTTTAAAAGTCCAGCTTGAACATCTGGAAGTTCTTGGTTCACATACTGTTGAAGCCTAGCTTGGAGAATTTTGAGCATTACTTTACTAGCATGTGAAATGAGTGCATTTGTGCAGTAGTTGAACATTCTTTGGCATTGCCCTTCTTTGTGACTGGAATGAAAACTGACTTTTCCAGTCCTGTGGTCACTGCTGAGCTTTCCAAATTTTCTGGCATATTGAGTGCAGAACTTTAACAGCATCATGTTTGAAATAGCTCAGCTGGAATTCATCACCTCCACTAGCTTTGTTCATAGTGATGCTTCCTAAGGCCCACCTGACTTCTCAGTCCAACATGTCTGGCTTTAGGTTAGTGATCACACCATTTGGGTCATGAAGATCTTTTTTTGGTATAACTCTTCTGTGTATTCTTGCCACCTTTTCTTAGTATCTTCTGCTTCTCTTAGGTCCATACCATTTCTGTCCTTTATTGTGCCCATCTTTGCATGAAATGTTCCCTTGGTGTCTCTAATTTTCTTGAAGAGATCGCTAGTCTTCCCATTCTATTGTTTTTCTCTTTTTCTTTGCATTGTTCACTTAGGAAGGTTTTCTTATCTCTCCTTGTTATTCTTTGGAATTCTGCATTCAGATGGGTGTATCTTTCCTTTGCTCCGTTGCCTTTCGCTTTTCTTCTTTCTCAGCTATTTGTAAAGCCTCCTCAGACAACCACTTTGCCTTTTTGTATTTCTTTTTCTTGGGGGTGGTTTTGGTTACCGCCTCTTGTACAATGTTACAAAACTCCATCCATAGTTCTTCAGGCACTCTTGTCTATCATATTTAATCCCTTAAATCTATTTGTCACTTCCACTATATAATTGTAAGGGATTTGATTTAAGACATACTGGTTTCCCCTACTTTCTTCAATATAAGACTGAATTTGGCAATAAGGAGTTCATGATCTGAGCCACAGTCTGTTCCTGGTCTTGTTTTTGCTGACTGTATAGAGCTTCTTCATCTTCACCTGCAGAGAATATAATCCATCTGATTTGGGTATTGATCATATGATGACGTCCATGTGTAGAGTCATCTCTTGTTGTTGGAAGACAGTGTTTGCTATGACCAGTGCTTTCTCTTGGCAAAACTCTGTTAGCCTTTGCCCTGCTTGTTTTGTACTCCAAGGCCAAACTTGCCTGTTACTCCAGGTATCTCTTGACTTCCTACTTTTGCATTCCAGTCCCCTATGGTGAAAAGGACATCTTTTTTGGGTGTTAGTTCTTGAAGGTCTTGTAGGTCTTCATAGAGCCATTTAACTTCAGCTTCTTCAACAGGAGATATAGCAAAAGCAGTTCTAACACAGATATTCATAGTGATAAAGGCCTTCCTCAAGAAGAAAAATCTCAAATAAACAACCTAACCTACCACATGAGGAAATTACAAAAAAAAAAAAAAGCAAAGCCCAAAGACAGCAGAAGAAAGGAAATAATAATCAGAGAGGAAATGGAGAAAAAAAAAACAGAAAAGATCAATGAAACCTGAGCTGAAAAGATAAAATTGATTAAAAAAAAAAAAAACTTTAGCCAGCTTCTCTAAGAAGAAAAGAGAGAGGAAAGGACCCAAATAAATAAAATAAGAAATGACAGTAGATATATAACAATAAAAAAATCATAAGAGAATACTACAAACAGTTTTATGCCAACAAAGTGGACAATGGAGAAAAAATGGACAAACTTCTAGAAACATACAGTCTGCCAAGACTGAATCAAGAAGAGACAATTTTAACACACAGATCAGTGGTCGTGAAATTCAATTTATAATTTTTAAAAAAATCTCAGCAAACAAAAGTCCAATACCAGCTGGCTTCACAGAGGAATTCTACCAAACATATAAAGAAGAGTTAATACCTATTTTTCCTCAAACTATTCCAAAAAAATCGAAGAGGATGGAAGATTCCCAAATTTATCCTGTGAGGCTACCATCACCTTGATATCAAACCAGACAAAAACAATACCAAAAAAATCTACAAATCAATATCTTTGTTGAATATAGATTCAAAAATCCTCAGCAAAATATTAACAAACTGAATCCAACAATATATAAAAAAGATCATACATCATGATCAAGCTGGATTTATACCAGGGATGACAGGATAGTTCAATATTCACAAATCAATGTGATACACCACATTGCAAAAAGAAGGATGAAAATCACACGATCGTCTCAATAGATGAAAAGTATTTGACAAAATTCAACATCTGTTCATGATAAAAATTCTCGTCAATATGGTATATGGCAACATATCTCAGCATAATAAAGACCATTTACAACAAACCCATAGCTAACATCATACATACAATTTTCTTTTTGCTTTGCAATTTAAGTTAAGAATCTATTTCTTTGGACTGATACATTTTTACTTTTATATTTTTTTATTTGATAGGCGGCTTGGACTTAGTTGTAACATTATATGCTTTCTGCTTTTATCTTCCCGTATCATCTGTGTTTTGCTTTGTTTTTAAATTTGATTTATATGTAGGTTTATAGTTATAGACAGAAAATCTTAATATTTTTTATTACTTAAGTGGTTATCTTTATAATACTGGGTTTCTCTTGTGGCTCGGCTGGTCAAGAATCAATGCGGAGACCTGGGTTCAATCCCTGGATTGGGAAGATCCCCTGGAGAAGGGAAAGGTTACCCACTCCAGTACTCTGGCCTGGAGAATTCCATGGACTGTATAGTCCACGGAGTTGTAAAGAGTTGGACACAACTGAGTGACTTTCACTTTATAATACTAAATATAATATCCTTAATCATATATATTCTTCATAGCTATTATCTGTCACGTCTGCAAGATGATGAAACTTACAGATTTCTCCCACTTCTCATTTTTCTGTTCTACCCAATTTTGGTTGATGATGGTGATGACGATGTTGTTGATGATGCTAGTCCTGCTAATCTAATATCTCATAATTTTAAATACAGTTTTTTACTTGATTCATTAGCCCTAAGTGGTAACTTTTGGCCCTGAGTTGCCTCCCAACTTGTAACTCCCCTCACCTCCTGAATTTTGTTAGTTTCCATGTTTTTCATGTTAGTAGAGTTCATTAAAATTTGCATGATTTTATGTAATCATAATTGCCACAGGATTTTTTCTTAATCCTTAATTGTTAAAAACTATGGCACAAGGACTGTAGTTTTTTCCATTATTTCCTACTATTTGGTTAAAGTTCATCTTAAAGTTTACTCCAGATAAGATCCTGGTAACCACATTTTCTGGGTTATTAGATGTTTGATGCAGCGTTTATATTTGAGCAGAAGTTTGAACATAGACTTTTTTCATGTTTTTTTATTTAATTCTTAGTGAGGTTATCATAAGCATGTTCCACTGTCTCTAGCATGACGTGTTGCTGTGAAAAACTCTGAAACCAACCTAATTTCCCCTTCTTAGGAGAGACATTTTGGTTTGGGTTTTGCTCTGTTTTGTTGCTTTTAGTTCTTTGTTTGGATGGTGAAAGAGCCTTTTCCTTTTATGCTATTATTTTTATATCAACTTTTCCTGAGATAGTTTATGTTTGAGGTTTTGTTTGGCTTGTTTAGTTTGGCTTGGTTTGGTTTTGTGTGTAGATTTAAATATCTTATTTCTGGAAAATGTTTTGTGATTCTATTTCTCTAAACACATTTTCTATTCTACGTTTATTTCATTCAGATGATCACTTACATAAAACAAGTAATGTTTTGTCCATTTATGCATACTAATAGGTCTATTGTCTCTTTCATCTTCCATAGCTATCGGGTTCCTTTCTGATCCTTTTTAACTATGCATTTCCGTTTTGTTTTGCTAACTTTGTCAATCATGTTCTTAAGCCTACTTCTGTATTTTGAGTGGTGTCTATTTACCTTTTTGCTGGCTCCCTAATTTTTGTGATGACTTTATGTTTCTCTTTCACTTCTTTCCTGAGCTGTTTTAGCTCATTTTTTGTCCTGCAATTGTCTTGACACTTCTTCCTTGAGCTCTTATTTTATATAAGTGATATTTCTCACTGAGGATTTTTTTGAAAAATTGTTTTGTTTGCTTATGCTCCTTTGTTTGCCACAATTTCCGTTAGCTCTATGGCAACACAGTTTTGTATGTTTTCTTTGTCTGTTTGTTGTCCCTAATTGTTACCTTCCCTTCTTACAGTATCTTTGTAGAGCTCTTCTGATGGTTTCTTTTCTATTCTGACACATTTGACGAGATGAGCTCTTTCTTAACCAGCTGTTTGCATAAAGTTTATGGGGCAGGGACTAGGCTGTGGTACCATCTAGCAAAGAGTCTCTTTCATTTATAGGGATGCACCTTATGATACAGAAGGTTGTGTATATACATACATTCATGTGTTGACTTAGCCTTTACTTCTTTCCGGAAGAACTAACAGATTGACAGCTGCAAGACTGATAATTATTGAGCCTATCTTCTACAATAGGCTTTTCCAACAGACTGTATGCCATACCTAGGTATTTTCTTATTTATAACTCTTCCCTTGCTTCTCAGTGAGCCACACAGGGTCCAGGGATGCTCTTGTAGAAAGCCTACTCACTGTAGACCAGTTGCTCCTCAAAAGATGATGTTGGTTCTGCCCTGCTGGATGAAATTTTGCCCTGCCAACCCCTTTAATTAAGGTCTTTGGTAACAGACATCTTTCAACATCCACTTGCCCCAGCTTGGAATTTTATTTGGCAGCCCTTCCTCAACAAAGTGAAATTTTCATTTCTATTTTTCCTTCTTCTTTTGTTTTGGAATGAATTCGGAATGAAGTGGGCAGGGACGCCTTAACACTGCTGTCTTCAGAGTAAAATCCTTATAAGATTGTACATCCCTATCTTGTTCCCCTTGATTCTTCAGCACCTGATACTGTACCTGGGGAAAAGAAGATGCTCCATAAAGCCTTGTTAAGTGAAATGAACAAATAAAAGAATAAATAATCTCAAATGTAATTGCTGAGACATAACAGCATTTAAGGTCTCTCTTCAAAAGAACTTCAACGACTAATTCTCCTGGTTTGTTCTTGAAACAGCATAACAAAGCACATTTCCCAGGGTGTTTCTCATGGTTCAGAAATCTCCTGCTCATTTTCATCCATCTTTCATTTTATCTTCTTAGCATCCTGTTCTCACTACTAAGCAAAGTCAAAGTACAATTAAACAATGAATTCTACAGGACCCTTTATATAGTGGTTTTCTTTCTTTCTAGTCTGATAACTAGCCTCAGTTATTAGGATACATTTTGAATTTGTTTCTCCATGGCTTACTTCTGAAATTAGAAAAACTCCATATCTTTTTTTTACTATATATCATCAGAAAACTAAAGGTATAATGATTCCATTTGGTAAAGAATGGGGGATAATCATCACATTTCCCACATCAGTGGGCCCTTGAGTCCTGCAATGGTCTGGTCTCCATCCAGATAAAGCCAGGGAGGAAGGAGTCTTTGAGAAATGAAATACCATGAGATAC
Organism: Aepyceros melampus; assembly: GCA_006408695.1. NCBI lineage: Eukaryota > Metazoa > Chordata > Mammalia > Artiodactyla > Bovidae > Aepyceros > Aepyceros melampus. The sequence continues at coordinate 240,950 of SJXQ01000596.1, forward strand.
GAACACTCATTCAGCCCTGGTAAATTCCATGGTAGTCTTCAGCATTGGTGAGACTTGAGAAAAGGCCAGACTGGTTTATTGATTAGAGATATCTGAGTCCAGGTTTTTCTCTGGTTTTCCTTTCAGAAAAGAGGAGATGTTGACTATGAAGGAATCTAATTCCTAAGTCCCCTTTGAATAAAAGGTCTGTTTTAGACTGTTCTGATGTCTTCTTGTTTGGAATATAATAGGCATTTAAGAAATATATGTGTTAATTTTCTTTTTAATTTTTGTTTTTTTATTGGAATATGGCTGATTAATTGCATTCAGGTGTTGTGTTATATACAATATGCCCTTGTTGATTATCTATTTTAAATAAAGCAGTGCATACATGTCAATCCCAAGCTCCCCATCTAATTTCTGATTTTCCTGGGGTCTACAGGTAAAACCCCAAACTGTCTTGCTTTCTCAAAATACTTCAGTGTTTTGTCCCTGACAACATGCCTCCTTCCTTTCGGAGATCTTCATTAGATGTTTCCCTTTCTTTTCATCCTATGTCTTGCGTCATTCAAACTCCTCCAACTTGCTTATGCTCTGTACCCTTCCCACTGCTAAGCTGACTGTGGTTGTTGAGCTGTAGAGTCAACAGTCATGCCAACTGCCTATGGAGTGTCCATGCCAGCCTGCAGGATGAAGATGAGTAGGCAGGAGACAGAGGATCCGAAAGAGGCATACCCACAGTCTATGTTAGTATTCCTAACAGAAACACAATGACCAGCCATCTCTTCCCACAGCCAACTGTATAACGCTCTTTTTCCAAGATGTCCATTGATACTACCCCTACAATCCACATCACCAAAGCAGAACTCCCTTTTATCTGCCTGAAAACCTACCTATCCTGTCCACCCCTACACTACCCTTGGGGTATGTTTTCATTGCAAGCACCGAGCATCCTGGTTTGCCTGGAACAGTCCCAGGTTATGGCTGATGTCCTGTCCAACTAAGCATTTGTGTCAGATAAAAGTGATTTCTATGTGATAAACTGTTTGTTCTCCTTGGTTTAATTTAATGCTTAATTATCAAAAGGCAGCATGAGTCCGAATGCCTCCAAGTACAAGGAAAGTTCTTCTCTTCTTCCCACCTTTGTAGAATGAGGCAGGCAGGGACCTGAAGTCTAGGCACACAAACAATCTGGGGCAGATAATTGGGGGAAAGATGACACTAGCTGGTCTGCCATACAGGCTCAGAGAAGTTCTGTGTGAGGCTGAAGGAAGAACATATCCCAGAGGTAGGAGGGAAAGAGAGGACTCCAGGTTTAGGGGAGATGCTTTGGGAGAATGCAGGCCCCAGGTCAGACTTAAGGGCATGAATGGAAGACAGCATTTTGTGCAGTGCTCTCTCTTTCCCCTTTGTACTTGCACACTTCCATCAAAAATGCACCAGTGGTTTCCCTCTGTTATTTCATTTATGGCAATAACTTTAGGTCTTGTGTTGGTCATAATGGTGATCTATGCATGCCATCTACAGTGGGCATGGATAATGAATCCTATTTTATTTCTTAATTAAGAATTTGAAAGTACCGCAAATTACCGCAATTAACATGGATTTTCTTCCTCATTTATTTACTTATTTAGATGCCTGAAATTGCACCCTTAGCTTAAACCAACCACAGGGTTCAGAGCCTCTTAAAATATATAGCATTCATTAAAATATTTATTCTCCCCCAACAGTGAAGCTGCAATTTGGAAACAGTGGTGGTATATATGCATGCAAACGCTTCCAAAAAATATGCTTTTTGAATTCAGTCCATCTCGTGTGGTAACTTAAAAGTTGAGTTTACTGACAACCCTTTGTGTGACTGAAATAAGCTAAGAGTTTCAAAGTAGCCCATCGTTACATTGACTTCAACCAGTATTGTTTCTATCTCAAAGTTCTTGGGAAGATGAGCATTATTACATTTTCAGAACTTCAGAGCTCACTGAAAAATAATAACTATTTGAGGATGGTTGAATTTATCTGAGTGATTTCAAATCAATGGTACTTTGAATAAACTGTTTAGGATCAAATTATCTAGTTGTTTCGAATATTCGATCTTAGTCTTCATTCTTGGGTTTTTGTATTTGGTTTGGGTTTTGTTTCCAGCTGGTTCCCATAGAGACATAGCTCAAGACATAGTGGTTGAAATTAACTAAAAATATGCTTCAGAAAGATAAATCCTTTGGTATGAGCCAGCAGCCACTTCAAGCTACAGCCAACAGGAGCATAAATGGGTACAATCCTACCAGCAAGCAATTGGGAATAACATCTTAAAAGCTTTAAAAGATGCAAATCCTTTGAAATCCAGCTATTCCACTTCAAGGAACTTATCCTCAGGGAAGAATGGTATATATCAAAATTTAGCTCCAATGACACTCATTGCAGACTCATTTATAATAGCAAAATAAATAAAATAAAATAACCAAATGTGCTGCAATAAAGATTAAGTAAACTTTACACTAGAATACTAAACAACCACTAAAAACTATGTGGTTTGTATTAGTTATCTATGGTTGTATTACCCCAACACTTAGCAACTTTAAACAGCAAACATGTTATCTCACAGTTGTGGGTCAGAAGTCTGTGAACACAGCTGAACTGGGTCCTCTAACTCAGGGCCTCTCCTAAGACTGCGGTCAAAGTGTTTGAATAACCTCAAGGCTTCCTCTGGAGAGGATCCACTTGGAGGCTCATTCCAGTGGGTGTCGGCAGGAACCAGTTTCCCTGGGAATGGGGACTGAAGGTCACCCTCAGTTCCTCCCTCCAGTTCCACTGTCATCCTTTCTGCAGGGTGGTTCACAGCATCACAGATCTTTCCTCACAGTAAACAAGTCAGCGAGCAGGAGGAAATGTGCAGGACAGCAGCCAGTTTTTGTAACCTCGTCCAAGAACTGACATCCCATCACTCATGCCATACTGGTTAGAGGTCAGGCAGAAGTCTAACCCACTCTCCAGGGGAGTGGATCACACATCAGTGAGAGTGCAGAGGGCAGGGATCATTGGGAGCCCTCTTAGGAGCTGTCTACCACACAGTTGAAGTTTAATTATTGGCCAAAGATGCTCATCATATCTTAGTCAATGAACAAAAAGTATGTATAGTATGACCTCAGTTTTATAACTAAAGTATTATGACAGATAAATATATATCCATATATATATATATATATATATATATATATATATATACATATATCCATGAAACTACCTATAGGAGCTCTATGGGTTATCACAGATGAGTTTTATATCTTATTTTCTCATGTGTATTATCTATTTTTTTCCCAAAATGAAAATGTATTGCTTACAAATATTTTAAAAAGTAAATGTAGTAAATTAAAAAGTAAAGTAATCTGAATCCTCTAGACTCTTTGTTTCTGACCTCCGCTGTCTATCTTTACAGGCCTGTTTCTTGCATGCTGCTTGAAGTCAACTAAATAGAAGTTCACAAGGTTCTCTACGGAACCCATTGAGCTCACTGTGACCAAGGTAACTGTGTCCTAGAACATGTTGGTGCATCTGTGTCTTCTGAAACAACTGTTACCACCTATAATGCTCCCATTAAAAACTAAAATTATTTTCACCTCTGAGGTTATTAAGGGCCAATGAGAACTGTGACTGACCCAAGAGAGCCTGGTCCTGTGAAGACCTCCCCCTGAGCCAGTGTCTTAGCAGCTCAATTCTGGTGGCTTCTAGATACAAGTTAGTATGATCATGAGGCAGTCCTCCTCTCTGCAAAATTCCAGAGGGATAGATTCTACTTACATGTCAAAAATAGATGAACAGATCTGACACTGCTGAACATATTTGCAAGTCAACAAAAGGGGAGGGGATGAGTGAAAGATGTCATTAACAGTCCTCACACTTCATTCGTTTTCCTCTCTCATGTCATCAGAAGGGCTGGAGTTGGGATGCCATTGGTTCAGTGTTGGAATGATGTTTCAGCAATGCAAATGTCATCTTAGGGTCACTTACTGATAAAAACTACTGTTTTGTCAAACATAGACTTATTGGTTGTTTGACAGGCAGATCAGATGCTCTGCAACTATGTATAGGATGGCTGATATGTATCCGCAGGGAAGGAAGTCAATGGTTACCAAGATGGCAGAGGATTGGGACCAGGTCTGAGGTGCTGGGGGACCTCTTTTCAACAGGATATATAGTACAGTGGCTAATATTACACATAACACTCAAATCTTGGTGCTTTAACATAATAGATGTCTCTCACATAAGGCCCAAATGAGGGTTTGTCAAAGCAGTGATTCAGAAACCCAGATGCCTCCTATCCTGCGGCTTCACTGTCATCTAAGGTCTCTGTGGTTTATGCTGGATCTTCGGCATCTACCTTGTTGACAAGGAAGAAGAAAGTAAGAATGGCACACTCACTTCCTACCCACCTGGACACATATCACATCCCATTGGTGAGACCTAGCCACACGGGTGTTACCTTGATGAAAGAGGCCTCGGGTTAGTCCCTGCGTGACGGTCACCTCCCCGAAACTTCACCCTGTGGTGGGAGAATGCACAACATGGGTGCTGTCAGGAAAAATAGTGCTAGCAAGTTCTTGCAGAGGAAGTTCTCAGTAGACACACAGGCATCTATCAGAGGGCAGGGATTAGCTGGCATATCACTGACTCTGAATAGTGGAACATTCTGCCTTATGTGAAGGAACTTCTCACACCAACCACACTTTCTTCATCTCATGATGAAGGCAATAAGCCACTGCACACGCTCTAAGGGGTCCAGGTTGCTGTGCACTGAAGTGTTTGGTGTGCCTGCCAATGCGGGAGACTGCAGAAGCCACTGCAGGCTCAAGATAACAGATTTAAAACCACAGCTATCTCCCTCTTAGTCTCTTGCCTCATTTCTTGTTATATAAAGTGACAATAACAGTATCTACCTCTTAGGATTGTTGTAAAGCCCCAAGGAATCAATTCAAGAAAGGTCACAGTATACATTTTCTCAGCACCAGTGACTTCTCCAACAAGTATCCCCACATGATGAATAATCTCAGAAAAGCCTTCCTAGCACTACCACAGTACCAACTCTTGTGACACTGTGGTTGCTATCAGGCTACACTTGCAATGAGAGCAGCACAGCCAACAACAAAGTCCTAACGTTTCTCTCCCATGACAAACTGATAAGAGCTATAGGGAAGGAGACTTAATATTACCATCCATTTCATGGCAAGAGAACTGAGCCTCATGGAGGCCAACTCATAATAACCAAGATCATATTACAGCCCAGTCAGAGACACCAGTGGGCTCTCGAACCCAGATCTTTTAGATCAAATTATATTACTATACCAAATGTAATGTCTCTGCTTTTCAATATGCTATCTAGGTTGGTCATAATTTTCCTTCCAAGGAATAAGTGTCTTTTAATTTCATGGCTGCGGTCACCATCTGCAGTGATTTTGGAGCCCAAAAAAATAAAGTCAGACACTGTTTCCACTGTTTCCTCATCAATTTCCCATGAAGTGATGGGACCAGATGCCATGATTTTAGTTTTCTGAATGTTGACCTTTAAGCCAACTTTTTCACTCTCCTCTTTCACTTTCATCAAGAGGCTTTTTAGTTCTTCACTTTCTGCCATAAGAGTGGTGTCATCTGCATAGCTGAGGTTATTGATATTTCTCCCAGCAATCTTGATTCCAGCTTGTGCTCCTTCCAGCCCAGCATTTCTCATGATGTACTCTGCATATAAGTTAAATAAGCAAGGTGACAATATACAGCCTTGACGTACTCCTTTTCCTATTTGGAACCAGTCTGTTGTTCCATGCCCAGTTCTAACTGTTGCTTCCTGACCTGCATACAGATTTCTCAAGAGGCAGGTTAGGTGGTCTGGTATTCCCATCTCTCTCAGAATTTTCCACAGTTTATTGTGATCCACACAGTCAAAGGCTTTGACATAGTCAATAAAGCAGAAATAGATGTTTTTCTGGAACTCTCTTGCTTTTTCCATGATCCAGCGGATGTTGACAATTTGATCTCTGGTTCCTCTGCCTTTTCTAAAACCAGCTTGAACATCAGGAAGTTCACGGTTCACATATTGCTGAAGCCTGGCTTGGAGAATTTTGAGCATTACTTTCCTAGCATGTGAGATGAGTGCAATTGTGCGGTAGTTTGAGCATTCTTTGGCATTGCCTTTCTTTGGAATTGGGATGAAAACTGACCTTTTCCAGTCCTGTGGCCACTGCTGAGTTTTCCAGATTTGCTGGCAAATTGAGTGCAGCACTTTCACAGCATCATCTTTCAGGATTTGAAACAGCTCAACGGGAATTCCATCACCTCCACTAGCTTTGTTCGTAGTGATGCTTTCTAANCGCCAAAGAATTGATGCTTTTGAACTGTGGTGCTGGAGAAGACTCTTGAGAGTCCCTTGGACTGCAAGGAGATCCAACCAGTCCATTCTGAAGGAGATCAACCCTGGGATTTCTTTGGAAGGAATGATCTAAAACTGAAGCTCCAGTACTTTGGCCACCTCATGCAAAGAGTTGACTCATTGGAAAAGACCCTGATGCTGGGAGGGATTGGGGGAGGGAGGAGAAGGGGACGACCGAGGATTAGATGGCTGGATGGCATCACTGACTCGATGGACGTGAGTCTGAGTGAACTCCAGGAGATGGTGATGGACAGGGAGGCCTGGCATGCTGCGATTCATGGGGTCGCAAAGAGTCGGACACAACTGAGTGACTGAACTGAACTGATACCAAAAGTAACATGAGATCTTGTTGAAAGAATGGAATCACTGAGGAGACCTAGTCCCACCCTTCACTGTTCAAAAGAACTGGGGATGCCTTTGGGGGTTTTTCCCTTTTGTGCCACTGGGCTCAGGTTGTCTTGTCTCCTTCAAGGCTGCTGCTGCTGCTGCTAAGTCATTTCAGTCGTATCCAACTCTGTGTGACCCCAGAGATGGCAGCCCACTAGGCTCCTCTGTCCCTGGGATTCTCCAGGCAAGAATACTGGAGTGGGTTGCCATTTCCTTCTCCAATGCAAGAAAGTGAAAGTGAAAGTGAAGTCACTCAGTCGTGCCTGACTCTTAGCGACCCCGTGGACTGCAGCCCACCAGGCTCCTCCGTCCATGGGATTTTCCAGGCAAGAGTACTGGAGTGGGGTGCCATTGTCTTTAGCCAGTCTAACTGCACCTGGGCTGGGAGATGGGGGTAGGAGCAAGTAGCAGTGGTGTTGATGATGTTGTTTTATAGAGACCATGGTGTGCAAGGTTCCTGGCCATTGCTCCAAGCCACCTGAGTAGAGCCAGGAGTGAGGCAGAGAGGGCCCTTTGCCTCCACTCTGAGCGCATGACTGGCCAGCGTCACCAACCCCAGTGAGGCAGGTGACAGACTGGAAGCCATTTCTAGGTTTCTTATGGTTTTTGTTTTCATCCATTCAACTCTTTGACCTTTTCCCAGCTAACTTTAAATTTTAGTAAATTCATTTTTTTTTACTGAAAGAAAAGAAAAGAAAGAACGGTTCTGGTGTCCTTAGGTTTGCAGTATAAGGTCTTTGGAGACAGAGTTTGACCTTGCTTTGGGTGACCCAACCGCCTGGGAGAGTGACCTCTAGTAGACTCGGATCTCCATGTAGACAGTGTCCCTGGGCCTCAGCCAGCTTTGACTGTAACAACAGGAGAGTCACTTAGACTCTGTAGGACAAGGGTAGCTCATCTGTCCAGTCAAGTAGATGATGACCACCTTCTCCAGCTCCCCCACTTTCTTAGGGAAATACTGAGAGCTTGGGGTTCAAACATCTAAACAGGAAGTGCTTTGGAAAAAACAATGTGCTCGATAAATGCTTCCAAGAGTCATCATTATCACTGGGCTATTGCCCTTACCATTTTGTGGTCAGCTCAGCTTTTCTTAACACAGAACAGTTAATGAAGTGGCAACTGTATTGGTTTCTCACTAGGAGGGTGAGAGGGCCAAATGAAGCTCTATTTTTATCCCATTTCAAAGTCTATTTTTTTTCCCCTTCGCAACAGCTATGTCTAGTGGGTTTGTAAGTATTTTAATTACAGAGGCATTTTATTATACTTACTCCTAACAAACAATCAGGCTAAGGACATTTTTTTAACTCTAAGACATGGATTGATTTTCCTAAAGGCTGAGTTAACATTCACCACAGCTACAATACTGCTACCTTTGATTGTACATGTAATCTTGGTACCTATCTTTAAAGAACAATTTTCAGCATAACAATTTTTTTTAAAATTATACCTACAGGTTTACTTTGTTGTTGTTCAGTCACTCAGCCGTGCCTGAGTCTTTGCAACCCTATAGACTGCAGCACGCCAGGCTTCCCTATCCTACACTATCTCCTGGAATTTGCTCAGACTCATGTCTATTGAGCCAATGATGCCATCCAACCATCTCATCCTGTGTCATCCCCTCCTCCTCCTGCCCTCAATCTTTCCCAGCATCAGGGTCTTTTCCAATGAGTTGGCTCTTTGCATCAAGTGACCAAAGTATTGGAACTTCAACTTTAGCATTGGTCCTCCAATGAATATTCAGAGTTGATTTCCTTTAGGAGTGACTGGTTTGATCTTCTTGCTGTCCATGTGTCTTCTCCAATACCACAGTTTGAAAGCATTAATTCTTCAGTGCTCAGCCTTCTTTATGGTCCCTCTCTCATATCCATACATGACCACTGGAAAAACCATAGCTTTGACTATATGGACCTTTGTCAGCAAAGTGAGGTTACTGCTTTTTAAAACACTGTCTAGGTTTATCATAGCTTTTCTTCCAAGGAGCAAGCTAGTGGAGAGAAAAATGACAGAATTTACTGGTCACAGGAGTTTGGTTCATAAATTGTTCACCAGCTGAGATGCCTTTTTCCTATTTATGAGGAGTCATGGGAAGAAGAAATTTAGAAGTCAGTATAAAGACAGACCAGAATAGCCAGACAGACAAAGAGAAAGAAATCTCAGTCCTGACCCAGGTGCATAGCTGTTCTGTTGCTTCTTGCAGCATCTCAGATAAGCTTATCGTGGTATAATCATCCAAAAGATAAACAAATAATGCCTCATTAGAAGGAAAAGAAAAACACTGCAAAGTAGGGAATCCAGCCTTTAGGGCCATAAGATGTCAAGATGGAAGGAGTTTTGCAAGCATATGGCCCAAATTAAGCATGTTATAGAGAACTAAGGCTCACACAGATGAAGTACACATCAAGGCCACACAAGTGAGCAAGTATTAACATGACCCTGAAGAGTATATTAGTTTCCTATTCTTGTAACACATTATACACATTTAGTGACTTAAAGCAACACAGATCTGTTATCTTGCAGTTTTGTAGGTCAGAGGTCTTACCCAGATTTCACTGGATTAAAACAAGTGTCAGTGGTGCTGCCTTCTTTCCTGGGCACACTAGGGAGGGTTTGCTCCCTTTCCCTTTCCAGCCTCTAGAAGCTACTTGCACTCCTCAGATTGTGGACTCATCCTCTGTCTTCAAGGCCAACACTGTTCCAACTCTCTGATCTTTCTTTCCTGTTGTCACATCTTGACCATAGTCAGGAAAGTTTCTCTGCTTTAAAGTCTCAGGTGATAAGACTGGGTCCACTTGAATCATCTAGGATAATCTACCTATCTCAAGGTCAGTGATCTTAATCAAATTTGCAAAGTCTTTTAAAACATAGAAGCTAACTCATTCACAGGTTTTCAGCAGTGAGGATGGACATCTCCGGGTGAGGATGGGCATTATATTTCCTACCACAGAGAGGGTGAGTTTACAGAGAAAGAAGCTGGTGAGTCAGTGAACTGGGTGACTCAGCAAGAAAACCACTGTGGGCACCTACTGCAGGATCTCCAGGAATGAAACTCGAGATGGAGATGTGTGCGTAAGAAATAAGAGTGTTCACAGGATTGGCCCCTGCAGGGGAAAAGAAGGAAGCAGAAATGGGCAGAGGGAGGGGCTGCAGGCTTGTCACAAAGCCTTAACTGCTCTCATGGGGATCCCTTAAATTGAGAGAACCTTTCAGAGTTGTTGTAAGGGGCCATGGCTTTAAAATCTCTTCTGATAGCTGTGATTACATCAAGTAGTCATGGGATATGAGCTTCCCCAAGGAGGGGTTGTGACCTTGAGCAAGTCAGATCTCTTCGGACAGAGAAACTCCCAGTAGCTAGTGGAATTTGTCCTTCATTCATGAAGGAGAATCGAAGCATACTTTCATAGCTTGTACTAGAACACCTATTCCTAAGTTTTATGCCCACATTAAAAAAAATAATAATAAACTCAGCTGTGGTCTATTTGACAGATTTCACAAAGTGGTCCTAGACCCAGAACTTACAAATCAGAAAGAAAAGAGTCATGTGCTTCATCTACAGTTTAAAGCTAAACAATATAGAGTCTGGAAGGACAGCCTAAACCTCGACATTGCACGAACATGGGAGTCAGAAAAGGCAGGAGTTACAGATGGCTGGAAGAACAAGATTCGATCAGGAACGGTGGAAGAAAGGATGGGCAGATCATGAGGTTTGGAAACTAGGCCAAAAACCCAGGTCAAGAAGCCAAGACTCTGCCCAAATCACTAGGGAAAGGTGGTGTTGTCAGCCGCTAATGGCAAGGATGGTCATGCTGATATAGGCTTAGAAGGATTCTGTTAACTTCTGGCAGGGACTGATGGTGAAAACAGTTGAGTTCAGCATCAGCCACAGAAATGGCTTAAGAATCAGTAAGTAATTTTGCTTCAGAAGAACTGAGAAAAGGGCAAGAACCCAATTACCGAGGAAAAGGGCGTGCTATGTTAGATTAAGCAGGTGGGTTGTAGCTTCATGTCATCTGGCCCATGAATGTCACTTGGCCCAAGCTCAAGTCTGATTTTGGCACTGGAGCAAAAGATGCTCCAGTCATCTGAGTAGCAAGGGTTAGGAAGATGCTGGGGCACTGCCGTATGCTCACTCCAAGGGAAGTCCTTTCACAGAACATCAAGACTGACCTTAGTGTTCACTTTACGGAATAGTATCTGTGAAAGGGGTAGGAAGGCTACTGTGTTCCCACCCTTGAACCCAGGAGGCTCTCACTTTCTCAAATCAGCACTGAGCCCAGCACCTGCCTCAGGGCAGCTCTGCCTGGTTGTACAGACATCGTGCACTCCCAACCACGTATGCTTCTCTGTGCAGCCAGGCTGCAACATCTAAAGAGAATGCTACTTAAGAAAAAACCACAATGAGGTCCCATTTCACACCAGTCAGATTGGCTGTGATCCAAAAGTCTACAAGCAATAAATGCTGGAGAGGGTGTGGAGAAAAGGGAACCCTCTTCCACTGTTGGTGGGAATGCAAATTAGTACAGCCACTATGGAGAACAGTGTGGAGATTCCTTAAAAAACTGGAAATAGAACTGCCTTATGACCCAGAAATCCCACTGCTGGGCATACACACTGAGGAAACCAGAACTGAAAGAGACACGTGTACCCCAATGTTCATCGCAGCACTGTTTATAATAGCCAGGACATGGAAGCAACCTAGATGTCCATCAGCAGATGAATGGATAAGAAAGCTGTGGTACATATACACAATGGAGTATTACTCAGCCATTAAAAAGAATACATTTGAATCAGTTCTAATATAATAGCCAGGACATGGAAGCAACCTAGATGTCCATCAGCAGATGAATGGATAAGAAAGCTGTGGTACATATACACAATGGAGTATTACTCAGCCATTAAAAAGAATACATTTGAATCAGTTCTACTGAGGTGGGTGGATGAAACTGGAGCCGATTATACAAAGTAACCCAGAGAGAAAAACACCAATACAGTATACTAACAGGTATATACGGAACTTAGAAAGATGGTAACAATAACCCTGTATGTGAGATAGCAAAAGAGATACAGATGTATAGAACAGTCTTTTGGACTCTGTGGGAGAGGGAGAGGGTGGGATGATTTGGGAGAATGGCATTGAAACATGTATATCATATATGAAATGAATCACCAGTCTAGGTTCAATGCAGGATACAGATGCTTGGGGCTGGTGCACTGGGATGACCCAGAGAGATGGTATAGGGATGGAGGTGGGAGGGGGGTTCAGGATGGGGAACACATGTATACCTGTGGCAGATTCATGTTGGTGTATGGCAAAACCAATACAGTATTGTAAAGTAAAATAAAGTAAAAAAAAAAAAAAAAGAAAAGAAAAGAAAGAAAGAAAGAAAAGACTTCCTGCATCTTCTCGAAGACTGTGTAGGCACTATTTTGGGTTAACCATACTTAAAGTCAAAGTGGTTTTGAATTTCCTGCCTGCCTTGATCCAAGTGGTAGGAGCAAAGCACTTCAACGCAGTAAACATCACTGGAAGTCCTATCTCACATGTTAATATCAGCAAGAACACTAATGATAACTCCTTCTGACTCTTATAATCTTCACTTCATTTTACCAGGTGCTTTCATCTACATTATTTCTTTTGAATTTCACAAAACTAGCTAGCTGAGGGAATTAGAATGCCTTTTGTAAAGATGAATAAATTGGATTCAAAGAGTCTGAGTGACTTGCCTTAAGTCTCACCTTTGGACCCAAGCTTTATGAATCTGAGTTGCCTCTGATCCATTATCATGATGTCCACCCCTAAAAAGAAGACCTCTCTGTTCACAGCCATGAAAGTGTGGGAGAAAGAAGAGTCAGAGAAGATAAAGAAAGTGGGAAGCTGATGGTAAAACCATCTGACTTTCATTTTGCTTGGGTCAGTCCTGAGATGATTTTTTTTTTTTAACTCTTTTTCACTTTGCCTCAGTGATTTTACCTGTTCAAAGCATTCTCACACCCTTATCTCATTTGATCAGCTCAGCATCCCCATGAGGTAGGCAGAGCAGATCTGAAAGATAAGAAACTAAAACCCAGAGAGGGTAGATGACTCACCCAAGGACAGATGGCCACCTGGTGACAGGACAGGAGCTGAAATCCAGAACTTTAGAATGGAGATGGGAAGGTGGCTCAGAGGTTAAAGCGTCTGCCTCCAATGCGGGAGACCTAGGTTCGATCCCTGGTCGGGAAGATCCCCTGGAGGAGGAAATGGCAACCCACTCCAGTATTCTTGCTTGGAGAATCTCATGGACTGAGGAGCCTGGTGGGCTGCAGTCCATGTGGTCACAAAGAGTCGGACACGACTGAGTGACTTTACTTACTTAAAAGAGGCAGGAAGGAAGCATTTCATTAAAAGGCCAACCAAAATCATACACACCTCATGACAGATTAAGCCAAACCACCATGTTGTACACCTTAAACATATGTAGTGATATATAACAATTATATCTCAATAAAACCAGGGGGAATATGTAAATCATATGAAAGCCAAAAAAGGCCAAGAACAGCCAAAAGAATTTTGAGAAAGTTTACAAAAAAGAGAAGCTTACCTCACAGACATCAAAACACATGATAAAATAGTGTGGTGGAAGTGTAGAGATAGAGATTGATGGAATAAACTAGAAAGTCCAGAAAGATATCCATGCATTTGGGGGAATTTGGTGCATGACGGGTGGTTACAAACAAGTAGGCAAAGAATGGACTGTTTGATATACATTGTCACTACAAATGGCTCATCCTTTTGGAAAATTGTCATTGAAGCACTATGACATACAAAATAACACAAAATATTGCAGGTAAGCTCCAGGTGGACTTGAGGCTAAAAGTTAAAAAAAAAAAAAATTAAACTATTAGAAGAAAATTCAGGAAGATATTTTTACATCGTATCAGGAAAAGAATTCTTAAGATTCAAAGAAAGCACAAAAGAGAAAGGTAAGTAAATTGGATTACATTAAAATTTAAAAACTCTATATGATCAAAGACACTGTAAAGCAAAGCCTAAAGACAAACAAGAGAGCCTCGGAGGAGGAATATGCGATGTATTTGACCAACAAAGGATTAAAATCTAAAATATGTGAGGAAAACAGTACAATAAGTAAAAAACAGCCAATAGAAAGAAAGACAAAATATAAAAATAGTTCACAAAGATGTAAATCAAAATGGCCTATAAAATAGTAAAAGATGCTCTACTTCATTAATAATCAGAAAATTACAATTAAAGCAGTGAAATATCATTTCACACTTATCCAATTGTCCAAAATTAAATAGTTCAACAACGCCAAGTTTTCATAAGAAATGAGCAGGGTCGTTTTGGAGGAAATATGAATTGCTTAAATTCCTTGAGAGAGTGATTTGGAAATACCTTGCTAAAATGAAGGTATGTGTTTCTATGACAACTAATTTTACATCTTGGTATATGAACCTAGGAAAACTCCTATGTATAATATGACATTTAAAAGGATGTTTATTATTGCATTGTTTTCAATATTGAAAATTTTAAAGCAATGTAAATGCTCATTGACAAGACAATGGAGAAGGAGCAGACACCGCATAGCTGTGAGCCTCATGGTTTAGACACGTTATCAAGAAAAGATGCTTTTGAGAAACCCAAGTTGAGTGAAAAGAATCAAATCTTTTTAATATACCATTTACACCCATGTTTAAAACATTCAAAGCAATATTGTCTGTGATTTACAGATTTAAACATATGTGAGGCAAAAGCATAAAAACAGAAAGAGCCATACAAGTTCAGGAGGCCGGTTTCTCAGAGGAAAGGGGAGAAAAATTAGCTGAAGGAGAGTGCAAAGAAGGTTCAACTCAACCTATGATGTTTTATTTCTTAATAAAAAAAAACTAATTCTGCCGAGATGTTAACATTATAATATTCTGTGCTGTGGATATTGAGGGTTTGATGTAGTAAACAATTCAAGAAAGAGAGTTATTCAGCAGCGGCTTCTCTTTCCTCTGGTGGAAATGAAAAGGCAGTGGGAGGGTGAGTCTGCAGGAAAGAGAGCTGACAGCTTTGAAAATGATTTTGGCTCTGGGTTTCTGCTCATGCACACTCACCTAGACAGTTTCACACATGGCAGCATAGGGTCATGCAGGAAGCGCTGCCAAGCAAGACATACAAAGCCATAGGGCCCCCACCAGCCAAGCTCTGCCAAGGTGTCTAGAACTGCATTCTGTAGCTAGGATTCTGGCCCAGGAATGACAATGGCCTAAATACATAGGAGAGCATTTCTCCCAACTTAAAAGGATTCAGATGTAGGCAGTCCAGAGCTACTATGATGGCTATGTGATATCCCCAGGACACAAGTTCTTTCCACCTTTCTGCTCTGCCACCCCTAGTTACATGATTTCCAACTCCAAGGCCACTTCATCATCTGAGATGATCCTACAGCCAAAAGCCATCCTGGTGGAGAGCAGAAAGAAGTGGGGATGGGAAGACCAAAATGGTTCCTAGTGTATGTCTGTATCCCTCTAAAAATTCTTTCTTGAAAATCCTTAACGTTCAAGGACATCATATTGCCTTGGCAATATGTATTGCCTAACTTTAGGCATGCCTCCCATGTCTAACCCCAAAGGAGGCTAGAAAACGTTTCTCTTAATCCAGTCAGCAGTGTGCCCAGCTAAAAGGTTTGCTAAGGAAGAATTGCTGAGGAAGATAGAGGGATGGCCCATTAGTCAACAGCCAGCAGCAACTCACTGTGTGGCCATGGACAAAAGTTTGCCTACTCTGGACATTGCTTTCCTGTTCATGCAAGAAAGAGCATGGACTAAAGAATTGTTTCCTGAGTGGCGTCGATCATCTTTGCCGTCATTGCTTCACACTTTGGTCAAACTTCTATTTGGGTCAGTTATACCTGAAGCCTTTGTCTCCCATTTACTCGTTCACTTTTCACTTCTCCATCCTCCCGAATAGGTCTGAATTGAGCTGTTAACCTTTTCCTCTCACCATAGTTTTGGCTCTGCGTTTATGCTTCACACTTCCTGGTCTTCAGAAATTGTACCTCCTCTTCCAGTTCTAGTAATTTCTTTCCTAGCAGTTTCCAACCATATTTTAACTTTCCAACTCACTCCTTCCAAGCCCTACCTGGCTTACTTAGGCATCCTCCTCTGAGACCACTTTACTCCATGGTCTTCTATCAATGGCACATTTTTCACTCAGAGAATCAAATACTTTTATTAAGGATGACCCTTAGACCATCTGGCCCAGTGATGCACAACTTTTTTTTCAGGGTTCTTCAACAAAAACTGATATGAAATCCCAGGGTAATGATGGATAAAATGAATAAAATGATAGAGTAGGATGGAGGAGCCCTAAGTCTTTTCAGAACAGGCTCTGAAAGGAGAATATCTTGCCCTCATTCTATGAATGAAGACATTGTTGCTAAAGACAGAATTGAATTGTCCCAGCTCATAAGAACAACAATAAGAACTGCAGCATTCGCTAACTTTCACCCTCTGTCAGGCACTGGTCTGAGTACTTAAGCAGATTATTAAACCCTGTGACAATCCCAGTTACTCAGCTGCTGCTGCTGCTGCTAAGTCGCTTTAGTCGTGTCTGATTGTATGCGACCCCATAGACGGCAGCCAACCAGGCTCCCCCGTCCCCGGGATTCTCCAGGGAAGAACACTGGAGTGGGTTGCCATTTCCTTCTCCAAGTTAATCAGCTAGTTGAAGACAAAGCCAAGATTTGTGAACCAGGGATTCTGCCTCCAGGGACTGAGCTTGGACCCACTATTTTACAGGCACCACAGAGCTCAAATAAGAAGTCTAGTCTTCCAACTACTAGGTCAAAATTCTCTTATTTAAATTGCTTTCTACTATTGTTTTGGTTATAGCTTCTGGGTGTATCTCCTTAACTTCACTTTTCTCTGTGCCTCATTTCTACTTTTTTCCTGCACATGTTAGGC
Organism: Aepyceros melampus; assembly: GCA_006408695.1. Lineage (NCBI taxonomy): Eukaryota > Metazoa > Chordata > Mammalia > Artiodactyla > Bovidae > Aepyceros > Aepyceros melampus. The sequence continues at coordinate 257,676 of SJXQ01000596.1, forward strand.
ATTTGATGAAGGTTTTTGATAAAATAACTGAGCTTAGTGAATAGAAACCTTCCTTGCATGATCTTTTGATGCTGACCTAGCCCAATAAGGCCACTGGATAAGAACTAACGGAAACATCAATTCATAGTCTTTATCATCTGAATGGAAAGCCTGTTCCCACCAAACTATGTCTGCAGAGAGGAAAGACAAGGAGCTCAGATCTATGTTCTGTGGACTCTCATGTTTGAAGTCAAGTCCTGACAGAGCAGAAAGAAGTGTAACTTGTTTATGCCATATGCTTCTTTCCCTAGACTGGTGCTATCAGAAGGGGCACCCAAAAACCAGAAAGAGAGCAGGGTGACTACTTTTAACTAAACTCTACTTCTCCATCAGGCAGTTGAACTCTCCAGGAGAAAGCACACACTCCCAAGTTGTACAAGTGCCACTGTGCATTCGTGCTCCCACCCTCGGCTCTATTTATTTTCCTTTCTCATGTCCACAGTCCCCATTAAAAACCCTGCCAAACATATGCACACTGCTCCCTGCTCCTGCCTCAGTTACAAACATCATCTACCCATTCGACCAGGCCAACCCCAGGGACATCTCAGACTCCTTCCTCTCCTTGCCACCATCACTGACAGAGTCATAAGCCCTACTGTTCCCATTCTCTTCACATCTCTCCTATCTATTCACTGCCCTCCTGCAGTTTTGGCTTTAAATTGTTTCCAAGCTAACCCTCTCAGGTCCATTCTTGACATAATGGAGCCAGAGACTATTTTGGCTGTGCTGGGTCTTTGTTGAAAAATTACACAAGCTCTTCGCTGCAATGTGCAGGCTTCTCTAGTTGTGGACGCAGGCTCCAGAGCACACAGGTTGAGTAGTTGCTGTGTGCAGGCTTAGTTGCCCTGAGGCATGCAAGATATTATTAATAGTTCCCTGACCAGGGATTGAACCTGCAGCCTCTGTATTAGAAGGTGGATTGTTGACCACTGAATTACCAGGGAAGTCCCCACACCCTTTTTCTTAATGCTTCTCTATAGACGTGAGGATAAAGTCAAACTCCTAAAATAGAAAGCCAGGTCCTTTAATATCTGGCCACCACTTTCCTTCCAACTTCATCTGTTATTCCGTGGGTCCCTTTGAGCTATGCTCAAATGCATATTTGTCAAAGGCCTGAGTAAGTTTGGGTACGGGAAAGCAGGAAGACATAAGGATGGACAGGGGAGAGATAAAAATACACAGGAAGAAATTTGGGGCTAAGTAAGATCTTTCTTTTTTTATTTCAAAGACAGAGGTCTAAGAGCACTGTTTCTAAGACTCTGGTAGAAGACTAATTTCTATTTAAATCAAATGAAGGGAAAAAATTTCACTTGACTGATTCCCAGTAACCAGTATTAACTCAAAATGCCACCCAGCTCCCTGGTGACCTGTAGAAACAGGTGATAGGTTGAAGCCTTGAAGAGAAGTCAGAGGAACAGTGATTAAAGCCAAGGTTCTGTCTTGGCTGCAACCCTGGGATTCTGCCACATGTATTTTTGCTGGAACAGAGACCACCTTGTCATCTAACTGAAGTGAGCAATTTCTAGTTCTCTGGTCCTCTCCATGGCACACTGGGAAAGGCACACTCATTAATAACGTGGTTCCAGCTCTTGAGGGATCCCAGTCATTTAGGCATGATGATTCACTGGAGAGGTCAACAAAATTGAAGACTCAAATTGTAGGACAATTAGTGTCTGCCATGTGGCAATCCAGAGCCCAAAGAGAAGTGTGGAAGGGACATGCAATGCCTATGACTTGAGACCAAGCACCACTTTCCCACACCTGGGAAAGCTTCAGGTCACAAGTCTGACCAGTTTATTGAGATCTTGAAGGCCACTCTCCAAATAGGAGCAAAGGCCAAAACCTAAGGCTCCAGATGGCAATACTGGTTTCCTGATGGACAGTGTTTCATGCATTAACGTGGTGATCTATCTCCAAACCAGACAGTGGAAGCAGGAAGATGAATGAGCGAGGCCATTTCCATTCCCAAGGGCAACCTCATCCCTGACAGAGCAACAGATGTGAAAGAACCCAGTTCTTCACTTGTATCATTTATTCCATGCTCACAATATTTTATGAGAGAAATATTACCTTTTCTATACAAAAGTATACCCTCAGAAAAGATAAATGTTCCAAAGGTCACCATGTCAGTGGGAGAGTCAGATGTAAACCATACTGAATATCAGCACAGCTCACATCCTCTTCCATTCCTCTCTTCCCTTCAAACAGCCAAAGAATGTCAGGGTTGTAAGGGACTTTAGGGGCTGGGTGACCTCTCAGAGGTAGAAGGAAGGGGCATGGTGACTGATGACACAGGCAAAAGGTAAGCCTGGATTTCTTGGCTCCCAGTTCAGCTTTTTCCTCACTGCACCTCACGGCTCCCAGATTCAAGCAAGTATGGTTCTGAATGCCACATACATTCACACAATTAACATATGTAATGAGCCCTTATACAGTGTGAGGCCAGTGACGATACAGCAGGTTGAAAGCAGAAAGTGTCTTGGTTCCCATGGAGCCCTCATTCCACTAAAAAGACAAAGGTATACATAAATTATCCATCATGAGCTGCATGCTAAATCGCTTCAGTCATGTCCAACTCTTCACGACCCCATGGACTATAGCCTACCAGTCTCCTCTGTCCACAGGGATTCTCCCTGTGGACAAGGCAAGAATACTAGAGTGGGCTGCCATTTCCTCCTCCAGGGCATCTTCCCAATGGAGGAATTGAACCCCTGTCTCTTAGGTCTCCTGCATTGGCAGACAGATTCTTTACCACTAGCGCCACCAGTGAGGACAATTTTGTCCTATGTAGAATGATAAGGCAGAATAAGCAGGACAGAGAGCAATGGGTGAGAGAAAGGGATATTATTTTTAAAAGGATGCTCAGAGAAGGTCTCTCCACTGACACCTGCCTTTGAGCTTCCCAACAAAATCCATTTTGACTTAACCTACATCTTGCTCATAAGCACAGCATGCAACCAATGAGCATTTTAGACACACAGAGAGTGTGCGAGGGGTCCCCAAAGAAGAAGAGGGATTCAAAAGTAAGCTCCAGCTCTGACGAAGTCCTACCATGAGAACAGTGGGCGGTCACCAGCTGGCTTGGGGAGCAAGAAGGATTTTTAAAAGGTGGGCCTATTCCCAGAGAAAATGACCCACTGACTCAGGAGCTTAAGTAAGATGTCCTTAGGATCCGTTTTATATCCAGGCTTTGAAAGCCTTCCAAGCATCTCCTTTTAAAAAGGAAATCAGAGGTGGATATCATACTCAAAGAGCTTTGGTAGGAAGAAAATGTGCTTTAGGACCTCACTGAAAATGTTTTTTCATACACTTGAGAGGTTATGTCTCTGAGAAAGAAACCAAAAATAAAATAATAAGAAGACTCTGATTGTATTTTAGAACAATACGAAAGTCCATTCCTGTCCAACACTCAGAAAGAAAGCTTTATACAGAAGTTGCCAAATATAATGCTTCATAACAATAAAGTGATACATCTGTACTTCAAGTTTTCTAAAAGGTTTAGCAATCATATAAATCAACAACAAAGAAAACCATTGCTCAAGTACATTTCTGTGTTTTACTACTGACGTCACTCCTAAGAGAATTCAGTGAAGCTGGGGGCTCAAGGAGAGGCCACAGGGAACAGCAGGAGAAGCCCCCAGACAGGGTCAGTGTCTGAAGCTGGGAGGTGGTGAGACTCAGAACAGGCTGGTAAGGGCAGAGAGAGGCTGCCAGATGCCCAGAGCCAAGAGGCTTGTGCCTGGAGTGACAGGAAGTCGCCCGGCTGGATGGCAGAGTTTGATGCTGCTGAAAGTGCCGTAAGTGATGCTGCAGATGAAACTGGCAAGAAACTCACAAGAAGCTAACACTTTCGCTATATCTTCACCTCTCCTTCCCATCACCACTCCTGCAGCAGGAGAGTCTCAAATCTAAGTTAACCATCCGTCTCAGCTCAGGATTCACTCCCTCCTTCCTCCTAATTAGGCTCTCTCTTTCTCACCTGGTCTCTTTGACAAACACATCATATCACATTTTTAAGGGGAAGGAAAAAAAGAGAGAGAGAACTTTCCTTGGTCCTGCTTCCCCTCAAGTCAGCATTCCCTTGCTCCATTTTCCTTAATCAGATTTTAAAGAAGTACATCCATGCTCTCCAGATTTTCTTCCTCTTCTCCACCTTCTTTAGCATCCACCAGTCTGCCTTCTGGTCCCACAATTTCACAGAAATTTCCCTAACTGCCAGATGCTTTGCCAGCTTGTCCAAGCCCTTGGTGTCAGCAGCACTTGTCAGTGTTTAGCCACTGCCTAGACCCCACATGTTAGAACATTTGCCTCCTTTGGCCTATGTGACGTTGTTCCTTGGCCCCTTCTGAAACCTCTTTCCCTGTCCTGAGCACCACCACCACCATGATCCTGAGATAGTCATCATTGGTGGAGAAGAGATAAGAATCATCTAACTTACTGAGTGTTTTGGGATCACACACTCTTTAGAATATCTGATGGAAGTTTTAAAGCATCTCCGCAAAATACGGTTTATAGGTATAGGCATATGTGCATATATATATATATAAAATCTCAGGAGAAACTCATGGATTCCCTAATAAATTAAGAGCCTCTGTCCCAGAAAACACCCTTTTATAGAAATGTAGCTATGATGTCATGTGACTTTTCCATGTTGCTTTTAAGTCTCATGTTTCTCGTAAGTTCTTGGCTTCCAACAGTGCTAAAATGGAGCAAAGCACTTTATCAGAAGGAAGGGGCCCAGAGTTCTCATCCCCATTTTCATACCTTAAGGGCTTGATCAATTCACCTCTCTAAACCAAAATTGCCTCCTCTGCAAAAATATGTTTTATTTCTATTCTGCTACAAAGGACTGCTGTAAAGATCAAATGAGATCAAGAATTTTAAAACATTTTACAAACTTCAAAACACTATAAAAATGATTACCATTGAAATCCTGGATTAATATTCTTAGAGGTACACCAGCTGGGTGTCAACATGGGTTTCAATCCTCTCTTGAGCACCATGTTATGTCTTAACCTGTGTCCATCTGCCAGTTTGTAAACTAGAGATGATGACAGTTCTTCTAGCGACCTTGGGGAGCTAGTGTGAGTATCAAATGAAATAATGAATGTGGAGGGACTTCACAGCTCAGCAAGACTGAGGCGCCCACAGTTTCTCCTGCTCCTTTTTGTCCCTTTCCATGTGCACTAATTGAGCTCCAAGGGCCCAACAGAATGAGGCTGTGCTCACAAGAGTCCCACCGTGCCCAATGATGGATCGTTCCTATGAAATAACTCTGTAATCAAATTAGACTCCAGTGAGTTAATCATGGATAATGTGATTATAAGAAGCAGCAAATAAATTGATAATAATTGGCTACTTATTATTTTTAAAAAGGAGGCATGGAGAGAAAGAATATAGTGTGTGAAAAAGATTATCCCTTGTGAAATAATCTCTCCTTTTGACCACTTGGCCGATATTTGAACCCACCCCCAAGGAACAGTAGTGTCTCTTTGGTATCCTGGGTATTCTAAAATATATTCTTACCTGAAATCCTAGCTTCGCCATGATTTATAAGTTCTTGTGCCCTCTGTTACGTGTGCACAAGTTTGCAGCTCACAAAGAATGAGCATGTTGCTAGAATCATGGTGACTTCCTTGCTCACAGCCCATTCGTCCATGCTCTACTGTGCCCAAAGAGGTTCAGAGCAGTAGGGCTCAGGGACAGAGGCAGACAAACTGGCAGGTTTAACTGGGTCCATCTCTGCCTTTTTACCAGGTTCTATCGGGTTTCAAAAAGAGATGAGATTTCTATGGTGCTGTGGGAAAAGTGAGATCAGGTATTAACCTGTGAGGACAAGCCAGGTCACTGTGAGAGTCAAATAACACAGCAAGTAGCACTTCTCAACAGTCTTCTGGACTGGGAGGTATGAAACTGGGCCTTCATATCAAGGCGAGGAGAAACAAATGACTTGGGCTCCATACACAGGGTGTGGAGAATAAGGAAATGGGAAGGAGATGACATTTAAGGTCGGTGTTCAGTCGCTCCATCCTGTCTGACTCTTTGTGACCCCATGGACTGCAGCACACCGGACTGTCATTATTTCATGCAATCCATTCAACCCTGTAGTATGGGTTTGTTGCTCCATTTCACCAGCAAAGAACCTGAGGGTCATAAAGGCTAAAACTTGCCCAGAATTATAGACAGAGTAAGGAACAGAGGGAACTCCAGGCTATTTCTACTCTGGCAGACTGGCTCACCGAAGATGTCAGAGGGCATTTCAAGTTCTGTACACCCAGAAAAAGACAAAGAGTGAGTCTCCAGACAATGAGTGTTCTGTCTGAAGAAGAAACCATTATTTTGAACAGCTCTCACCAGAGACCTGGGCCATGGAAAATCTTCTCCAGAGCCCTTTGGAATTCTAAGAAGGAAACAAAATTGACATAATTAAGTGTTTAATTACTATTATTGTGGCAAGCATGCTTCTTTTAGGTCAGATTTATGATGAAGGGGCATGATGGTGTTTATGACACCTGAGAGGGTTGTATGTTTACAGTGTATTGCAATCCTTGTCTTGGCCCTGGGGTTCTTACTTAGAGGTAGTTTCATAGCACTGGGGTACAGTTGCAGTGGATTTCACAGCACAAGTGCCCCCCAGGGTGGCTCCGTGTTACACACATTACCCACAAGGGAACCGTGCTGGGTTTGCACTGGCTGAGGGGTGGCCCTTCTGCATGCCCCATCCCCCCAGCCCAGTGCTTAACAGATCACCTGCTGTGACTAACTCAAATTCTGGGTCCTTTGAATCCTCCCTCTTTTTCTGTTCCTCCTAGTTTTGACTGTTTTTCACTCTAACAATGTTTTTGTTAACAATGTCTCAATGTTTCTCTGACTCAGTAGGTATCCCTTCTACTATGTCAGGCTCCCTACAAAATGCATTCTTTACAGTTGGTTCTCAGGCCTCACCTCCACTTTTTTCCCATATGCAAATTTCTATGTACTCTTTCTTGGCAACAGCAGTTAAAATGCTACAGTACAGAAGTGGGTGGACTCCATCAGTAGTAGGTCTACTGAGAGGCGAGGTCCTTTTCTTCCCTGCCCACTTGTGTTAATGGCTTGAAAATTTTCTCTGATAGCTCATCTGCTGATCTGCTGCAGTGTCATACGTCTCATGGATTCAGAGTAGTTTTCTCCATCAAAAACCCTTTCTCTCACGTTGCTCCCCATGTCACTGGGAAGATTGGGAAGTAAGACAGAAAGTAAGACATGTCCGTTTTGCAGGTTCTAAAGCTAAGGATCAAGGATCAAGCTGACTTACCCAGAGTTAGTTGGTGACAGGGCCCCTTCAAGAACAACCATTTCTTGTCTCCTGATCTAATGGTCTCTAGCCCTTATTTCTTTGTAACACTCTTGCCATCACTCAGGTGTGCTCACAGGGCTGGCTGGTGCTTCCTCAATAGGATGGAAGAGAAGAAGGAGGAAACCTTTGTTTCATCTCCTGGAATGTTCCAATGGTTCTGGCTGTGGCTACAGTTCATGACTACAGGGATTTATTTTTTGCTTGTTTATTTTCTTTTGAAAGAGTCTATCTCGATTTTAGCAAACTTTCCAGCAAAGAGTACTTTAAGGCAGCTGGGTAAGGGAGGGCTGTTCCTTCCCTGTCATATGTCCTTAAAATAACAGAACAGGGGAGGCAAGCCCTGAGGGTCCCCTTGAGGTACCAAGGATAACATAATGAATTGGCTAATCATAAACCATTCTCTCCCGAGTTCCAAGTGATATGGTAATGAATTGCCAATGAGCCATTTGCCAGACTGCAGCCATATGGTGAGGGATGGGACCCTGGCACATTGTAGCCATACTGTGGGTTTGTCTGCATAATTGCTCCCATCCAGGACCTTCCTATCTCTATGGCTGCTAATTAATGTCCTTTCTAAGTTTCTGTTGTCAAAACTATCATTTGTTTATTTTATGCCAATAGGTCTTTCTCTTATCTGGTTAGTAATAGTGACCATTAAGACATGAAAATGTGTTTGAGTTCACACAAAAATATTTGCATGTCACATCTTGCAGTACCCAGTGGGTACCAGGACTTAGCAGGACTGGCCTCGGTAGCAACTTGATCCAGGAACTTACTAAAACCAACAAATTATCATCTTTCCCTACAGAAACTCAAATGAGGATTCAGCTCATTAATTTCTCCATTGTTCTTCTTGTCTGTGGACATTACTCTAGTTGGATCCTTAGCTATAAAATGTGGATTTTATGATAATAGTGATGATAATAAAAATAATTAGGAGAAGGAGATTCATTTATCAGAATAAGACACCCTTTCAAACACACACTCCCTACTGGTTTGAGGAGACTGTGAAATTTTGGAAAGAACCTTGTTTCCCTTCTGTTTCTCTGTGCTTTTGTTTCCTTGTCTCTTTCCATTGGTTCCCTTAGTCCTTACCCAGCTGGGACTAGAAACAGTTTGGGGAAAAGCAAAGCAAAGCAAAACTACCCTGGAAGACAGGAGGATGAAGACCTACTACCGGTAAATAGCAAAGCCAATTTTAAAGAATAAGTTTATTAAGGATCTAGAACAGCAGCGTGGGGAAGGCTGTGCCATTTACATGATCCAGTGTCTCAGGCCCCTAACCTTTGCCACTAAGGCACCAAGCGGGTACTAACCTTTACACACACCCTCTGGCAGCCTTTTCCCGCTAACACTGCTTGTTATTCTCATAAACTGATTTCCCCTCTATAACCATGTTGAAGAATATAAGGAAATGGAGGCAAAAAGGGAAGGAGATGGAGGTGAGAAAGCTTACAGGGTAATATTCCCCGAGATGTCTCTGGGTCCCTTGCTTCCTGTAGGACTCAGTGGGAACAATCGCTCTGTTTCACAACTTTCGGCTTTCTCCCTGCATCCACACACCGCACCCCAGAAACAGCCAACGTGTTAATTGCAAGGTCAGGCCAGTGTCTCATGTGGCATCTGGGACGTGGTATAATGCAAACAGATTTCCATATGTGGTCCCTTCCAGTAGTCCTCGGCCCCGAGCACCCATACCACGTGAGAACTCGGCTTCTCGGGAGACGCTGACATTTTAATTGGGAGCATCTGTTGCCTTTTCTGTTATTCTTGGCCAGGTTTGGTTTATTTGTTTGAGCCGGTGTGTGTGTACAGACCCGCCTGCGTGTCTCACAAGAGGCGGGACATGAAGCTTAGCGTCGCCTCCTCTCTTTTCTTCTCAAGTAGCCAATGGGGACGCACGACAGGGCACTGGCCTTCACCCTGTCTGTTCTCTGCTAGGTTTCTCTTGGCAGAATTTAGAGTGAGGAGGGCCACCTTCCTGGGAAAATAGATGTTTGGGGAAGAGAGGCCTGGCTCTCCCCACTCCCAGCAGAAGAAGATCTAGCAGCGGGAGCCCTGGTCCCAGGGAGCCTCTCCCCTCGAGCCCACGAGGTGTTCCTCCCAGCTTGGCTCACACACTAGCTGAGGTCACTGTCCCCAAGAGTCTCACAAGCCTTGTTCACACCAGCCGTGAGACGGCATTTCTGCTCCCCATCAAAATCTATGCAGCCTTCCTGTAGTGGGGTAACTACGGCGGGTTAACCGGCCTTGCCATGCTCACCAGCCCACAGACAGTGTGCACTGTGTTCTCGCTGTTTTCTCACCTAGAGAGGGTTGAACAGTGTCCCCATTCCTAAAGATGTACTCACTGGGAACCTCAGAATGTGATCTTTTTTGGAGCAAAGGTCTTTGTCAGTGTAATTAAGCTGAGGCTCCTGAGACTAAATCATCTGGACTAGGGTGAATCCTAAATCCTGGAGGTGACAGAAAAGCAAATCACAGAGAGGGATAAAGGCTATGTGAAGACAGAGATACAGACTGAAGTCAGGCTGTCACAAGCTAAGGGTGCCAGGAGCCATCAGATTCTAGCGGAGGCAAGAAATGTGCCCCTAGAGGCTTCAGAAGGAGCATGACCCCACAATGTCCTGATTTTAGACTTCTACCATCCAGAATTATGAGAGAATTAATTATGTTGTTTTAAGGCACCAAGTATGCATTAATATGCTGAAGCAACCCTGGGCTAGGATGACATGGTATGTAAGATTCTAAGAATGAAGAGGAGTTGGAAGTGGCCTTGGACTTGAAGCTAGGGGCTGGACTTTTCTTAACCTGATCTGCTCTGTCCCCTCAGGGAGGCCACATAGCCCTGGGCCTCAGTATCCTAGTCTGTCCATTGCAGGAAGTGGACATGACATGTCTACGACCCTCCATGGCCCTAGTATCTATGATCCCCCATGACTCTGGTATCTATGATCTCCTATGATTCTAGAGTCTACGATCTCCCATGGCTCTGGTATCTATGATCTCTCATGGCTCTAGTGTTATTTTGTGTAAAAAAAGAGGTTATAACTACAGAGCCTGATGACATTGTAATCCTGAGAAGCAGACTAAAATGGGCATCACAGATCAGGAGAGGAGCAGGTTCAAGTGCAGTAAAGCTCACTAGGGAAGACCCCACAGAGGAAGCAGTCTCTGAGCTCAGGCACAGATGGGAAAGGAGAGGAGCGGAGACAGCATGAAAGACAAGGGCGGAAGTGATGAATGCACAGGGCTTGAACGAGCAGTGATGCTGGAGAAGGTGGCTGAGACGGAGCAGAGAGGACCGTGGGAGCACTGACAGCCCACTCAGCCGGAAATCAGCCTGCGGTGACTCTGCCCCATATCCAGGGCCAGCACCAAGATGTGCTCTGCTCTGTAGGAGAGGTTGGGCGGCCCTTCTACTCATGTGCACCCGTGCATTAATGAAACTCACTGGACACCCACCAGCATCTAGAGCACTGAAGAGTCAGTGGTGGCCTTGGCCTTGGACAGCAGTGAAGTGCAATCCGATGGTGGGAACAGACCACGGAGTGTGTACCGATGTTCAGAGTGGGAGGAGTGTTAGTCAAGAATGTAACAGAGTCTTACCTTAGTCTGGGGAGTTTGGCAATCTTCCCAGAGGAAGTGAATTTTAAGCTACCTGCTCTGTGCTGTGCTCAGTTGTGTCCGAGTGTTTGCAGCCCCATGGGTTGTGGCCAACCAGGCTCCACTGTCCGTGGGATTTCCCTGGCAAGAATACTGGAGTGGGTTGTCATTTCCTCCTCCAGGGGATCTTCTTAACCCAAGGATTGAACCCACATCTCTTGCATCTCCTGCATTGGCAGGTGGATTCTTTGTGCCACCTGGGAAGCCCTGGGAATAGAAGTTGGCTAGTCGACAGGAATGGTGAGAGCTTCTTCTTGGTGCTTCCTCATTTGAGTATATGTAAGATAAGGAAGCAGAAACATACAACACCAGAAAAAAATAAGAACAGTAGGAAGAGTCAAGAAGAATAATCAGTTAGAAAAACACAGCAATCTGTGGCCATCTGGCACAGGGGCAAACATCTTTGCACAAAAAACAGCCTTCCAGGTACCGTGCTGAACCTATAACACAACCTTAAAATTGATTCAGCATACTCTGCTTTTCTCAAAAGTAAGAAAGACTGGAATATTTTTCAGAAAGACCATTACCCAACATCATCAGCTCTACAGAAACTGATTTGCATAGGTCTCATGTTCCCAGCTCAAGAGGCTGACCTCTTGAGTCTTCCTGTATTGACTGTTGACAAACTGGTCCTTATCTATATTCATGGTCTGACTGTCTCATCTTTCTCTGTCTCTCGGGTTTTGGAAGAGGGTCCTATTCCTCAAAGGCAGGGCCTTCGTCTTTCCTTTGCTTGCCAGCCTAATTATAGGTATCTATTCATCTACAAAGTTTTCCTCTAGAAAAAGCCAATGTTTATTTGGTGAGTCCCATCCAATCTTCCCACATCCATCCATTCATATGGCCCAGAGAAAGCTGTCAGGAAATACAGACTCAGTAATTCAACAAGACTTTATTAAGGGCTCTTAAGCTCAAAGCATTATGCTCATAAAAAAATACCTGTTCTTAGGGTGCTTACAATTTGATTGTGAAAACAAGATATAAATATATATAAATGTAAACAGATTCACATAATATAGAGTATTTCGTGAATCACAGATGACCTTTGAGTTGGTTTCATGGATAGCAAAGCCAGCCTCCTCCAAATCATTGCCTTCAGGTTCATTTAGGACAAAATGCTGGAATGAAAGACTCTTGGCCCTGGCTACGGGACTGCTGATGATGCTCCTTCTATCCTGGAGCCTCCAGTGTAGCCAATCGCCTTGAAATCTCTTTGGAATAAGTGAGAAGAAAAATGAAGACACCACCAGCACCTTCATGGAATACCTTTGCTGGTCTTACTCAACTCATCTGCAGCGTTGGTGGTTTCTATCACACATATCTTTCTAGACAGGTACACAAAAGGAGACGGACCACCCTCCCTGTCTCTGTCTAAATTCATCTCTGTCATCTCCTCCCTACTCTCCCTCCCTCCCTTCTTTCGCTATCTGTCTCAATCTGTCTTTCTATCGAGACACGCCTCTCTCTCTCGCTTGCTCTCATGCTCCACAAGCTTCCTGTCTGTGTGTCCTTCTCTCACTATCTGTCTCTTCCTGCTACAAACTCTCAACTACAGTTTTCAGAGAAACCCACACCCTTGTCACAATAAGCCTCAATTCTATTTTATCAGCATGCAGAGGATCAAGGTTTTTAAAAAGACATTCATAGGAAAACCAAGATAAAACTGTGACTGATCTGAGGTCACTAAGGGGACAGGGAAGGAAAAATAAACTGGACAGGGTGGAAAAGTGAAGAGCGGGAAGGCTGAGTTATGACGTGTCAGCCGTCTGCCACTCCCACGGCCACAACTCTGCATCCTGTGGGCCTTTGCCCCTGCCTCGCTTGAATTGGTCTCGTTGGAGGAGTCAGGGCCCAAAGCCTCAAGAAGTTCTGGTGAGATAAATTCTGTTAGCGGCAGAGTCTGACTCAGGAGCCCATGTGGTTGCTTCTCCTGGAACACAGAGCATCATGGGTAACAGGTTGGAGAAATCAGTGATGCTCCTTCAACTCAGGACAGGAATGGGAGGAGGGGCTTACAGAGGATCTAATCTACCCATAACAGAGAGGGAGACTGAGGCCTGAGAGGAGGTGCCCAGAACCCCAGGGCTGGGGGCGGGGGGCAGAGCCAGTCCACGTCCTCTCTCAGCTTTGATGGAAAGACAAGACACCTGAGCCCTCTGAGCCTCAGAGCCTTATCTCTACATTTAGGGAACTCATGGGAGAACATTTCTGAGGGCTTCTTATAGGAATTGCGCTGTTCACAATTACTGTCACATTTAAACCTGACACAGCTCTGTGTTTTATAGGAGTCATTAAAATTCCCATGTTATAGGGGGGAGAAACAAGTCTCTGGGAGATTAAGTAAACTCCTTAAGGTCCTGCAGCTCATAGAGTTGGAATTTGAATCCTGATCCCAGTAGTTTATCTAGTGTTCTGCACCCACTCCCCCACTACACACACACACACACACACACACACACATACACACACCCCATACTTAGCACTGGCTTGGGGGAAAATGAGAAGAGTGTGGAATCTGTTGCTAACCTCTCCCACACTCTCAGGCCCTTCAAGCCCCCTGCCCCCGACCATCACCATTGGCAGGTAGCACATATTCATGAGGACAGGACTCCAGACTGGCCCACTCTTTTCATAGAACATCACAATGTCATTCCTCTTTGCCTGCTGATCCAAGTCCTACTTCCAGAGAGTGGCCAGTGCTCCAACCAGCTACAGAATGAAGAGGCATTTAGCCGTGTTCCCCACACTCAGATGTTTGCTCCATGAGGACAGACATCAAGACGTGCAAAGCCACCCCCCACCCCCTCAGAATAGCCAGACCATCCCCTGAAGCCAAAAAAGAAACTTACTTTGAAAGACGACAGCTCCCTAGCTTCTCCTCATCCTCCTTGAGCAGCTCGGCAGCATTCATAGCGGTCGTCTGCAAAGGCCGCTCTCCCCCTGTAGAATCAGGACACGTCTCCACCAGCCAGTGCTCAGATCTGGCTATCTGGTTAGTTAGACTCACTCACACACTTGCACCAAGTGCTGTTATTTTTCACGACTATTTTATTTTTGCCTTCTCTCCTAGAAATCCAATAGAGTCCTCTGTGAGGCAAAGGTCTAAAAGACAGCCACTCACGTGACATGATTCTACCTACATCAGAGAAGTCCCTCTTCCTAGCTCATGTATTAACTCCTCTTAATTGATTATTGAGTCACTCTCAGCCAACAGACCCACTCTTCCCCAACCGTCCCAGGGTGCATTACCTGGGCCAGAGAGTTTGGCACTTGATGTACCCGCTGCTTTTCTATATCCAAGGGGAGCCTTGCACTCTTATCTGACTCTTTATTGTGTGAGGAACTCTTTTCCTTACCTAGGTTATAGCTCCTACATAGAGGCAGGAACTATACTGGTGGCAGTGGAGCTCTTGAGATACTAAGATTTATGTATCACTTTAAAACTTCTTTTTTTAGATTCCTATAATCACTCATAGTGGTGGATGCTTTCAGGGTAACTTTCCCCTAGAAGACCTTTGTCCCCCAAATCAAGCCTCACCCCTCCTTTAAAGCCCACTTCAAATATTTTCTTTATACATCTCTGACCCCGTCCTCTACTTCCTGTGCTTAAGCCCATGCCCTTTATTTACACCTTTATCATTATCATTGCCTCATCACAGCGGTTCATATTTAGCTGCTAAATTCCTAGAGTCTTCCATCCAGAGGTTGAGTACAAGGAGGGACTAGGACAAACTGGAATCTCAGCCTTTCTGCCTGAGGCAGAAGGAGTTTGGAATTAGATGGGAAAGGAAGGGGGAACTAACGCAAGGGTCCCAATAAAAATTCTCCCATTTGTGTCAAATACTGCCCCCAGAGAGAGATCATTTATAAAAAGCACTGCCTTGGAAGAAGAAATAGATCCTAACAGGCATGATGATATAACACAGGGGCTGGACCTCTGTCTGTGTTCATAGGGTCCATTTTGGCGGGCAAAGCACCACTGTGGGAAATGCCCAGAAAGATGGGTAGTTTGAAGACAAATGGGCTGTGGCATCAAGACACTGACTCATCAGAGTACTCATGGTAGGATCTAGTGGGAAAAGAACGGAGAGAAACTGGCCCCTGGCTCTCAGGTAGGATGCCTAGCAAGGGCCCAGCCCAGCAGACCAAAGTCTGAGATGCTGTTCTAAGTCCAGAGGAGAGTTCAGAGGTAAGCTGAGGCAGCAGTCAGGGTGCCTGTATGGGAGCCCTTTCTGGGAACAGAGAAATGCTTGGAGACTGTAGATCAATTTCTATGGAGCATCCCTGGGCAACAGATTAATTTCAGTCCCTTTCCAAATGATAGAGGTGAGGCTCTCAAATGAGTTTCTATCTTTATGAGATGCAGTTCAGGAATTAGGGTGAACTGGACCAGCATGAAAGGAGTGGAGTACAGGGGAGCAAAGTCAGATGGGGTGATTTCCTGGCCAGAGGAATGAGTCCCTTCTTACTTTATACCTCCCACATCCAGCAAAATGCCTGATTCATACCAAGCAGACAAGAGAAATTTTTGGAGAGCAGTTTAGAAGCGAAAGAGGTTTCCAGATACCTTTCCATCATTTTGGCAGGTACGTTCCAGCTTTCCTGGCCAGGCCCTGCTTACTGGAACCCTTCATCCAATCCACAGAGAAAATGCAATTCCCCCTCTGCACTACTGCTCATTACCAAGAAAAATGATGACTTGATAGTCTTCCAGCAGGAGAGAACCATCTATTTCATTTGGAAGTTTGGTAATTGATTAGGGCAATAGATTTTCTGCAGGGCAGCCTCTCTGGGAGAGTCTGGCTCGGGCATAAGATTTACATACATCAGGCTCACTCTGCCTTCAGAGTTTGTCTCAGAGGATGAGATCACAAGGCCATTACTGGAGTGGGTGGTGGGCTGCCAGGGTAGGGAGCACAAGGAAATTCCCAGACATCATTTCTCAACAATGAGGACCGTGTCTAGTTCAGAGCAGGTTCAAGTAATTTTCTGTCAGCAATTTTAGGTAAATCCATTACCAAGAGTCTGTCTACTCTGAGATGTGATCAGAGCAAGTGGTCCTTTGAGGGTCTCTGCTGACCAAGCTTCAGGCTAGATAGGGCCTAGAAATTTACCATTAGCCTGTGTGGTCCCCAATCTCAGAGGCACCCAGGGATGGCCTCAGCACAGTGATATCCTGCATGCGTATCATGGGCTCATTCATGTAGAGGTCAGTGGAGCCAGCTTTTAATAAACACTTGGTCTCTATCACAAACTCCATCTAAAGCACACCCTGATCTCATGTACAAATCCTTACTTCTAACTCTCTCCTGTGACTCTGGATCAAAGCCTTTCAGTGCCATTATTTACCCCTCAATGCAAACATGAATCATTATGTTCTCTTTCCCTGATGAATCTTTATTTAAGCCCTATCACTAAATGCAAAGTTGATTGTGATGTTTTTAATTACAATAACAGAAGATTGAATTTAGCCCAAATGCAAAGGTTGAAGGGTAGAAGTGTTTAGATCTTACCTACATATTTGTAAAGAATGGATGGGTGACTTGGATCTCTATTAGCTATCCCCAATTTTCTGAGCATTTTCAGTAAGAGCTGGATATACACAGTCAGAACTATGGCCCCTAAAATAGTAGGGACACAAAGGCGTATCTCTGGGGTGGGTGAAAGAATGAGATAGTCATCTGACCTATCCCATTCTCACTGTACCTACTCAGACCATGATGGAAGAAGTTTCTCCCTTGACCAGTTTAAGGATGGACCCAATTTCCTTGGGGATCCCACAGACCAAAAAGAACATCTCCATTCCTTTGCCTGAAGTGGTAAGAAGCTATAATCTTTCAGGTTTCTCCCTGAGTAGGCATCCTCTTCCTCCTACTCCGCAGCTAGTAGTTTCATCTGGTTCTAATCAGACAAATAGTATCAGTATAGATGGAAGAAAGAATTCCCCAAGGATGATATCATGCAGGTAGACACCGACTCTGATAAAATGTAAATTTGGCCTTGTAGATGAACTGGCCTTGTATATACCTTAAGAGAGAGTTCTAGGGTAGACCTGACCAATACTACTTGCTGAGTAAATGGTGAGACTGAGAAGCAGACCTATCAGTTTGCACAATTTCTTCTACGTCTGTGATGCACAGTGCAAGATTTGATGAAATATACAAAGAGGGCCTAACTCATGCCCTCGGGGTTTATGTGGAAATTCACTGATGAAGTAACTATCACAAACTTCTCATTGCTCATAGGGCACTGAGGTAGCTACTGATATATCCATTAATATACATTAACATGTTCATTAATATATTAAAAATGGATTTATTCTTACTCAGCATGGCTACCAGCTTTCTTCTGTTCCTCAACTTATCAAAAATAGAAGTGAAAGCAGCAGATTCAGTGATTCTCTTGAAACCCAATAAAAAAAACCAGAAGCATCTTGACAGCTTTCTTTGGGGAAGGTTGAGGGGAACGTTGGAGAAGGCGATGGCACCCTGCTCCAGTACTCTTGCCTGGAAAATCCCATGGATGGAGGAGCCTGGTAGACTGCAGTCCATGGAGTCGCTCGGAGTCGGACATGACTAAGCGACTTCCCTTTCACTTTTCCCTTTCATGCATTGGAGAAGGAAATGGCAACCCACTCCAGTGTTCTTGCCTGGAGAATCCCAGTGACGGGGAGCCTGGTGGGCTCCGTCTATGGGGTCGCACAGAGTCGGACACTACTGAAGCGACTTAGCAGCAGCAGCAGCAGCAGAGGGGAACGTGTTGAAAAATATTAACATTCCACTCACAGGTGCATTAAAGTAGCCTGTGGTGTGCACCAGAGCAGTGTTCAGCACTAAGTAATTGCTTGATATTTATTTGGTTTAATGAATGAATGATTGAAAATAGAAGTGTTTTCATGTGCTCTTCATACAGCTACAGATTCTAGGTATTATGATTTTTAAATAACTGCCCTGTCATATCTCAGCCATCACTAAGTTCAAATCAGTTTTAAGGAGTGATTATGGAGAGTGTGGACAGAGTGTAAGGTTGGTCTCCAGAGACCTGGGTAGTAAGTTTGATTAATACTTACTAAGCGGCTTGGCCTTGGGAGGGTCCTTTAATCTTTCCAAGCCTTGGTTTCTGACGAAGTTGACTGGGGGATGGAGGACAAGCAGAGTCAAGAGGGGGTGAAACAGAAGGAGGAGACTGAATCAGAACATCCCAGCTAGCTCACCCTCAGCATCCTCTGAAGCTCACCGCAGGTTGACTGCAGACAGGCAAGGATTGGGAGGGAAGCCTCGGAAAAGGCACAAGTGGCTGGGATGATTAGGGCCAAAAGAACGGCACGTCACAGAAAACAGGACCCAGGAGAAGGATTTGACAGAATGTTCTTGGAAGTGACACAGGGCATGCCCTACATTCCTCTCCTTTAAGTTACCTAAGGATGAGCAACTCTAATGCCCTAACTACCTGGTAACTGTAGAAATGCCTCACAGTAAAAATTCAGTCCATACGTTATGTGAAATCTTTACTGTAATAAGTAGCTGAGTTAATCATTGATATTTTCCCCTAAATCCCCTTTCTGGAGAATGTCTTTACAAACCGTAACATTTCGACTTTCTAGAGTTTATAGAGGATTTGCTATTCCAAGGACAGAGCTGGGGCTAGTAAGGAGAACATTAAATTAAACTCATCTAGAATTACTGAATTTCCATTTTTTTCTTTATTCCTTTCCCTCTGCTCACTATTTCCCTCCCTCCCTTCCTTCCTGCCCTCCTTTCTTCTTCCTCTTTCTTTCAGCCAAAGGCCCAACGATAACATAAAAGGGAAAGGTCATTCAGAGAATATTTTGGACACTTTGGTTCTCCTCCCAAATTTGCCACTAAAATAAATGTGAACCTGGCAAGGTCTCTTGTTTCTCTTGCCCTCAGCATCTTCATTTGTTAAATGAAGGATCTGAACAGATCCGATGATTCTTCAGATGCTACCTCAGGGAGCAAAGTAGGAGCAGAAAGATCACAGATGGGGTATTCAATCCTCTGTTCTCTCCTCAACGGAGGAAGCAAGTTTCTCATCTGTTTTACACAGGCGGGGGAGGCGCCATAATAGTTCAGTTAAAAAAAAAAAAAACCCAAAATGTTCTTCTTGCTTTTTAAAGACAAAATATTAGAAACTCACTGATCTTGAAGGTCCTGTTCCCCTATAGGGCAACAGGTTCTCCTCCTTACTGAATTTCTGTCCTGCAGAAGACCCGTGCTGCATGCCCCGAAGTATAATACAAAGAAGGGAACGTAAGACAGTTTGTGGTTCCAGGGCACTCACACTGCTCTGAAATTAACCAAGGAAGTGCTGGGAGCACCAAAGCATACCTCTCTGCCTGAGAAGGAAGAGGCCAGGAGGACTGGTGTGGGCAGAGGAATCTTCACAGAGGAGTGGCAGCTGGGTCAGTCCTTGAGGATGGGCGGTCCATCGAGAAGAGAAGAGAGAGTGCATTGCAGAGGGGGCCACTGGTCCCTCCGCCATCCTCATGCAGGCATCTAAGAGCTGGCGCCCAGACAGGCGGGTCCCTGCTCTCATGGGGATTATGGTTTGAGAAGATGTGGACAAGTCACCAAAGGACACAGTGGGCTCAGGGCCCAGTTCCACTTGGTGAGCTTAGTGATGACAACTGAGATTTTCCCACGAATTCATCTGACTCGGGTTAGCTTGGGGAAGGCCGCCTGAGTCAGCAGCAGGGCAGACAAAATGCCTCCCCAAGAAACTTCTCCTGAGACACGGCGCTGGCTGGGATTCCGAGACATTCCAATATCTGCACGAAGGGCAGGCCCACCCCCAGCCAGACTGACCTCAGCCTTGCCTCTCCCCACAGATAATTACGCCTTGAGGTCTCCAAAGCAAGCAGCATGGGTAACCCTTGGAAGTGACATGTCATTTTCTGATGGGAATTAAGGGCTCTGAAGTAACCAAAAGGCTTCTCAGCAGGAGGGCTTGTTATTCTTTTAACCGTGGCATTAAACCTCAGGCTAGCATTACCGAGCTGTGACCCAACTTGCCAATTAGCTGCTTTTGACAGGCTTTATCATGGCCAGGCCAGTTTCACCCCGACGTGAAAGCAGCACCAGTTCTTGGCTAGGAGTTGTAAATTCTGAAACCCAAGGAAATTTCTACCCTGACCTGCCTTTCTCAGAGCTTTCTTGCCTTTGGACTAGTGCCTGAAATTCTTCCTTTGGGATTTGGGACATTCTACTGAGGACTTTGATCGCTCTTTTCCTTCGAAAGGACTATTATTTAGGTTCACAGAGGTGCGAAAAAATAGAAGCTCACTGGTCACAGAGAACAGAAAACAAGCAGCTTTTTCAGCAGGGAAAATGCTATAAGACAGGGATTCCCAAACTCTGGGCCATGGATTGGTACCTCCTGTCAGATTAGTGACAGCATTAGATTAGAAATAAAGTGTACAGTAAATATAATGTGCTTGAATCATCCCCAAACCAGCCCCCTTCCATGGAAAAATTGTATTCCACAGAACTGACCCCTGGTGCCAAAAAGTTGGGGACCGCTGCTGTAAGAGTAATGTGCTTTACTGCAACTGTTGTAGAAGATCATTGAATGGGAAGATCCAGATTAACTCTGTCTTAACTTCGACATCTTAAAGTAGATGTCTTAACTCCAAAATAATAATAACAGTGAATACAATAGCTAGATTCCATCTGCTTTCTGCTCCATCATGCATCACAAGAGCAAAGAATAAGATGCATAATATTTTCCCATTGTGGTCCCATGCTTTGCAAAAACCTGTTACCTACCAAAGTATAGATCACAGCTCGGGGTTATCATCCCATTCCTGACACATCTCCGAGATACTCCATTTCATCTTATAGCTGATACAAACTGGATCCCTGTTCACCATGTGCTACACACTTAAGCTTTCCTACTTTATTCAATACTGTGATGTTTTAATTGATTATAATCCTTCAAAAAATTTACACCCATCATTGGCCTGTACCCAGTGTTAAACTCCAGCATAATTCCTCCTGGAGAGCATTAGTATTCAGTCATGTCTATTTAGCTGTCAAGTACAGTTCTAGACACCAAGATTACTGTTGGAAAGACCTCAGCCCACTTTTACAGTCTGAAGGTAAAATGGGCATGTTAGTAAGTAACACAACCCCCAAACCACTGGGATGGAGTAATGACCGAGAGAATCCAGCAGAAGGACTCAGGAAAAGCTTCACAGAGAAGCGTTTCAGCTGATGCTCTCTGGACGCACCACTGATGGTCAGGGATTAAGACCTAGTGACCTAGAGGTCACCTTCTTTTGTGTTTTTGCAAAAAAATGATAGTCTAGGAGACTAGAGTTGATATTTTTCTAGTCTTTTCCTTACCAAAAAAAAAAAAAAGAACAGGCAGATCTTGGATTTCTAGACATCTCTTCGATAAAGTACCACCTTAGCTCTCTCTCCCTGGAGAGCACAGCCGAAGGCAGGCAAGCTGGTTTGCACAGGTGTCAGGGAAAATGAGACGGTCCACCCTGCTTCCGGCAGACTGATAGCCCCAGCTGGCAGGGGGCCAGCCCGGTGGCATGCAAGTAATATAACACACAATCTAAATGCAAACATTTGGGG
Source organism: Aepyceros melampus (assembly GCA_006408695.1). NCBI lineage: Eukaryota > Metazoa > Chordata > Mammalia > Artiodactyla > Bovidae > Aepyceros > Aepyceros melampus. Next base: position 279,324 of record SJXQ01000596.1, read on the forward strand.
CCTGTTCAGGGAATCAATTAACGATAAGCATATACACCCATTTACAAAATAGCAGTCTGCTAGAGTATACCACATTTGTAATTGGAAACTAAAATAATACCAGGAGGAATAATCATTAAAAACTCTTCTCCAGAAAGCTAAGAATAATATTAAGAAAATAAAAAATGCGTCCATCTGCAGAGTTATATCCTTAGGGAAGCACTGCAGAACACACTAACAAGCAACTGAATCCATGTATAAATGAACTGAAATCCACGAAGGCGAGGAAAGGCGAGCTGGGTTGCGGACTGAAAAAAATCTCCCTTGCAGATTAGCCACCCCTGAACCAGGCACAGTTCCATTTGATCGCTTCTTACAGGAGATGGAATGCTCTGAGGCTGGGCACCAGCCTCAGGGGAAATTATCTGCCCATCCATGGAGCCCTCCGTGTTAGTCCTGAGCCTGGATCATCCTCGCCCACGTCCACACCCCCATGACCACATGCGAGCACACACGTGTGCACCCACTCACACACACACACACACACACACACACACTCTTCACTTGCTCACCACCCCTCAGGGGGAATCCCAGACACATAATTCATTGTTAGCTGTTGGTGGTGAAAGGAAACAGAATATGACACCCCAAAATATGTCTCTTTGGCATAAGGATTATCTTTAGCTGATTATTTAAAAAAAAAAATACAGACATAGGAGAAGCTCTGAATACGGAGTAGAAGTTGCCCTTTTGTAAGAAACGTTTATATTTATACAAGAAATCTCCATTTCTAGGGGTTTCTCCGCTCCTACCAGGGAGGGAAAGTGATTCTAAATCTCCAGAAACTCTTTATCAGTGGAGAAGACAGAGACTTATAGCTACATCACAGTCTTATCCTTGCTCACTGTGCCTTTCCCTGGAAACCTCCCATAACTGGCCTTTCCCTCCCCTCACCCCACCCCCAGCATCTTTTGTCTTTAGCTGAGGATGGTGTGTAAGGTGGTGGCCATTTCAGAGAGTTACTCACTTTTTCTGGGTATCTCTCATATACACAGGAGTTATACACGTTATTAAACATTGGTTTTCTCCTGTTAATGTCTTTCTTTAATTAATTTTTATTTTTTAGTTTGTTTCTGCTTTACAATACTGTATTCGTTTTGCTATACATTGACATGAATCAGCCACGAGTGTACATGAACTCCCAATCCCG